>CABEEJ010006089.1:0-43220 GCA_901482245.1 Timema douglasi | reverse complement strand
GTTTCCATTCTCCAAAACAACGTTTTGAATAAACTCTAATAATTGTGAAACCAAAAGTGCCTTTTTATTGCAAAAACCAAAAATTTCATTTGACTTAAATATCCAAAGAATAATTTTAATTTACTTATTTCTCGTACTTACTACCTTCTGTGTAGCGTTCCAATTTCAAAAGGGATTTATTTTCACTGGACCTGTTTCTGTTATAAACATATATACTATGTTAATGAGATAAGTCTGAGGAAGCTATAATTTGTCTATATCATCTCAGCCTTGCTTCCTCTACTATCTCATGTACTCTCACTCTTTCCCGGATAGCTTAATACCTAATCTTACTTCTACTCGTGACAGCTAATATGCTCCCCCCATTCCTTGTATCTCTACATTATTACATATTTCATAGCATAAGGATGAAAAAAACTGCAGTGGTAATCTCAAGTGGAAACCATCACCTTTAGAGCACCTGGCTAAAAGACAATGGTAATGGGAAATAAATGTTAACATGTTTTGCTAAAATTAGTTCATTATAACATTCTTATTTTTAATCAAGTGTTAAATTCATTCTCTGGGAACTGGTTAAGTTTATCCTATAATATGTTAGGTCTGAAGCACTAATAATCATTATCAGAGCTCTAAAACAAATTCAAATTCAAAATTTTGTTAGTTTTTTTTTTAACTTAGCACTACATCTTCAAATCTTAAATAACCTTGATGATTTGATAGTTTCATCTCATTAGAAATAAATGATATATTAACTATAAAGTGTGGTAATCTACTTTAATCAACAGCTTTATATAAACACATTAAAAATAGTTTTCTCTTGGGAAAGAAAAAGGCCATTGTGATATAAAAAAAACATTGCCGCAAGTATACTAAAACTATTTCAAACATTTTCTTTTAAATCTTATGATTTTTTTTATTCACGAAATGTTCCGCACCAAATTCTCTTATTTCATTTGTATAAAAAACACTTTTCTGTTCAATATGTATTGTATTAAAAATATTTTTGTGATATTGAGAAACTCACAATGTAAAAAAAACTACACAAATTTAAACACTACTCAATAATCTGGACATCCTTGGGCCCAATGACCTCTGCGACCTAGAACAAAATCAACATTATTTAGAAAGTTTTTTTTTACACAAAAGTTAAATCACATGGTTTGAATTAAGAGAAATCAACAACACACTTACTTTAATGATCACTCAGGTAAGAATGATGGCTATCTCTCTCAATTCAAACCACATTTCCAAGAAGTGAAGGAGTGTGGAATGAAATCAAGCCTGGCAAAGTGTGAAGTGACGGTAATGACAAGGGTAAGTCCTAATAAAGCTATAATGTTGGATGGGGTAGAGCTGAGAAAAGTACAAAACTTAAAATATCTCGGAAGAGTGATTGAGGAGAAAGGTGGAAGTAAAGAGGATTTAATGAGAAGAGGACAGCAGGGAAAGCTGTTCTATAAGTGTGTCAGAGACTTGCTAAGCTTGATGTGTAAGGAAGTGATGTACAGGGCAGGGCGTACTTTGTACCCATTGTCACATGGGCAATGAATGTAAGAGTGACTTGGAAAGTGGAGGCCATAGAAATGAAGTTTGTGAGGAGCATGTTATCTGTCACAAAGAGAAACAATACTAGGAAAGAATTTACTCGGGAAAGAGCAGGGGTACAGGGAGTACATTAGATAGTGATGATGCAAGACTGAGATGGTATGGGCATGTAATGAGGATGGAAAAAGAGAGGATGTTAAAGAAAGCCAAGAAAGAGATGGGTGGAACACATAAAAGAAAGTGTACAATTGATAGGGAAGAATGGAAGAAATTAAAGAAGGAAGATTGTTGGAAGAAGAGAGGAAGATGGAGGCATTTTACTAAACTGACCCGGCTACAGGATGGAAACAGTTGATGATGATGATGATGAAACAAAGAAAACCCTTTTTTAGTAAATCGTACAATTTTGTCAGTTTTAATTTTTTTTAATAATACAACTATACAAGTCTAAATAATTCCTTCTACCAATTGCTTGAAATTATTATTTGAAGTCAATTGTATTCAAGACATATTTATGAAATTTTAATGAATCTTTAATCTCTCGAATATGATAGATTTGAGGAATTGAGGATTCAAGTATCCTATATCTATATTTTTTATATAAAGTTTATTTTTTAAACTCTCACACTGGACAACTCAATCACAGAAAATATGGTTTAAATCTTTTAATCGTGTTTATTTTTAGACAAATGATAAGCACTTTACACTCATTAGCTGGAGATGTGAAAATTTAATTTTTAATTTTTTATAATTGATTTCTTCTCAAATTAAAGCTTATTATACTGAATAATCATGATTCTTGAGACTGTTAGAAATATCATTCTTAGAGCTAAAATATTATAAAAAATTCAATAAATCATGTTTACTAAGACTGAGATTTCATAAGAAAATGTGTCTTATTAATTTTCCAAAATTTATCATTTGCAGCTTTTGACGAAGAGAATGGCGTTGGAATCCTGGGCGGGTGATTTTTAACATGTGATTTATCAATGTGGTTTTTCCATATTCTTATCATGTTAATGCACTAAACTACCCTTTTAATTCCTTATTTGTTAATAATCTTGGATTTAATATTTTCTTTTTGCAAAGTACTTTTAATATGTACAATTAAAGATGTATAATTATTTGTTTGTAACGTTAATAATTGTGACAATTTGATTGTTTAGTAAATGTGTAATGAGAATAGAAGCATCTTGAAAAGTGGTAAGTACTGATATTATTTACGTTTGTGAATTTTAATTATCCAAGTGAGTTTTTGAAAGAAAGTCCAATAGTTATTGTATTGGCCTGAATATAGTATTATGTCCTTCCAAAAACTGAATTCATATGCATAGCCTAACATTTTTCATTCCAAAATTAGGGCATAAGTCTAAGAAGATATATTTTGTAGCATGGTGGAACAGTACCATCTGCCACCAGAAATCAATGCACACATCTAATAATAAAGAGAGAGGAAGAGAATTTCCACCCTTTTCTATCAATGAACTGATAATTCATTAGGTTATTGTTAGTTGGTGGTAGAATCTTTGCTGTGTTACCGATATAAAAAAAAAATCATTCATGGCAGATAAGCAGGTGAGGGATTGTGTTGAAAAGAAGGCTTTATCGACACCTCAAGCAAACAAGAGAATGAGAAGAAGTTATGATCTGAATTTTAACTTAAAAGCAATATGCGAGGCACAACAAACAAATAACATGCAGGCTACTTTCAATTTTTGTGTTTCTGATGATAATAATATATGGCATCGGAGGAAAAATTGAAAAGTTTAGGAGTACCTGCGCAACAAGAAAAGCATTCATAGGACCTAATTAAACTGTGTCCTGTTTGTTAAGTTTTCCCTTGGCATATTTTGGAGACCTTTTATTTTTCGTTCAGGCCAATACAGTATGTTAACAGACAAAACTACTTTGCAAGAGAATAAAACTTGTGTTTTATCTAGTTGGACAACCCTTGTTCTATTTCTAACCCAAGCCAAATACATCTTTGATATATTTGTTAGCACTCACCACAGCGATAGCAATGTCCGTATCCTCCATAGTATACATTTGGGTCTCCTTCCACTGATGAAGCATCAGAATCAAGAGTATCTTCATCTGATTCTGACTCTGAGCTCAGAACAATTGGTTCAATCACCTCCACACTGAAAAATTTAAAAAATAAACGGAAATAAATTATTTTATCCTTGAAAGAGCATTATAATAAATAATAATATAAAAAATTGATCAAATGAAAACATTATATGGTAGAGTAGTTGAAAAAAAAATGTGTCCTGCCATGGTTGAGTACACAAAGGCATAAATGTACGGTGTATCACAAAAAATAAAAAGACAATTTGTAGTTTTTAGATTAAAGACAATCTTGAGTTGAACTTCTCATAAAGTTCCCGAGTGTCGAAATCACGATTGAGTTGAATAAATATAATTTTAAACCTTAATTATGTAAGACTAATATTTCAAATAAAAGAAAAAATGTTTTAAAATCTAAAAAATAGTTTTTCTAAATAGTAAAAAAAACCAAGTCATAAAAAATTATTTTTATTAATTTAATAACTGATGTAATAGTAGTGGAAAAGTTAATTATGATTCAATTCAATATTTCTGGCAGTTTTAATTTGAAATTTAAGACTTAGATAAATTGGTCTAGAAATAAATATATATAAAATTAGTTTGTAAATTAAACCGTTAATAAACTGGTAGATATATTATCTCCATGCCTTCTTTAATTTCATTTTCAGTAGCCATGGTTATGGTACCATAGTTCCAAAACACATTGGAATGAAGTTATCCGACCTTTTTCCAGTGCTGGATATCAAAAAGGAGTAATGAGACACAGACACAGATAATACTTGGATTATTCTACATTAAACATTTCAATTAATTTGTTTGGCAGTTTGGCAGATGATAAGCAAATTTTAATTCTTTAATTTCACAACAACAAAAAATCTGGACTTAAGAACTTGTTCATACCCCATTATATTGTATTTATATTTTAATGTGTTAACTTATGTTTTGAAACTATTCATCAACATGTTTGAGATTTATATTTTAGTTGATGATGCGTTATAATTTTATATAAATGTTCATATCTTACACGATGTTTCTTCACCAAAATTATATTTTATTATGCATTTTAGTGCTTGTTAATTTCACTTAATACATCTATGCACTTTATTAACTATTAAATCATGTAAATTAATTTTATATATATTTTTCTAGATCAATTTATCTAAATCTTAACTTTCATTATAACCACTCCTTACTTTCAGCTTTTCTTTTTATAATGTTTTATAAAATGTTATAGTAGTAATTTGGGTAAACCGTAACTATGTGCGAAAGATTTAAGTTTCCAGATGTATTTAAAATATGAGTAAACACAAAATGCGGCGACGCACACCTGCCATTCATATCAACTTCATTCGAGTTCTCATTGAATAGAGATGTGTGGCACTCTAGGCTGTGGCTGTATGGTACATCTAGTTCACCACCGGGCACAAAGTTTGCAAAACACTTCCCTAAACTAAAAATTTCACAAACTCCACCCAAAAAAAATGGAGAGTAAACAATTAATTATTCCTGACCAGAAGCCATACATTTTTTGAGCCCACGCTCGATTCAAATGGCTTAAAATTCAAGTGAGTACTTGCAGATCCATAACCTACAAGTTACAGGACTAGATTCGGTTAAACATGAGACTGCATACAAAAATCAAATTTTAAAAACTAGATTTTTTAGTACAGTGTCAATTGATTCTTTAGAGTAAAGGATTTAGAGTTAATATTTCTATTTCCACACAGTGCACTCATGTGTATTTAGATAAATTCTCCCCCTCCTCCATAATAGTAGAAAGGATCTAATTAAAAGAGGGCAGAAGGTAAAGTTATGGAGCAGAGAAGTGCCCTTAAATTGTCAAGAAGTGGTATATAGGGCATAATTATTACGTATAGTGTGTGTGTGTGCATACACACACACACGCACACACAGCAGAAATATGGACATTGAATGTAAGGGAGATAATAAAAGTGGAGCCCATGGGAATGAAGTTTGTGAGGAGCATGTAAGATGTAATGAGGAGAAACAGGATTAGGACTATAAGGGTCTCAGCAAGAGTGGGGATAAGGGGAGTACATAAGATGGTAGAGGAAATAAGGCTGAACTGGTATCATCATTTAATTAGGATAGAAAAGGAGATAATACCAAAGAGAATGATAGAGATTAAGTATGTAGGAAAAAGACCGCAAGGGAGACCAAGAAATAAATGGGAGGAGCAGATAACAAATTGTCAAGTGAAATAAGAATGTAAGCAATGAAAGTAGGAAGAATGGTGAAAGGAAAGTAGATAGAGGAATTTTACGAAACTGACACAACCACAGGCTGGAAAAAGTTGATGATGATTATACTCTGCTATTTCTAGATTCAATCCATCCAACAGCTTAGTTCAGTCAGTAGCATGTCTGTCTACTAGGTTAAGGGTCTTAGGTGTGATTCCTGGCACGGCAGAAAAATTTACCATTGGTGAAATGTGGGTTTACTCGAATAATGTAAATCTTAAATAACATAAAGTTAAGGTTTCAGGAATCTGGAATAGAATCCTATCACTAAGCAAATAATTAGTTCTGTTAATTACCTGTACACTATTTGATGCAAAATTTAGAGAAATAACTAATGTATTTAATAATTTTGGGGGAAATGTGACCCCCTGAAATGTGAGGCCCAGGTTAATTACCCCCTTCGACCCCTCTGCAGCATGACAGAGCTACTCCAGTAATAGCCAGGTAAGTGAGCTGCTTATTCTGCTTACTTTAAAAAATATTATAAATAACTTACCGACTATTAGTGCCCCTCGAACTTGCATGTCTCCTTTCCCTGGGGTTAGACCTTGATTCACTACTGGAGGGTTTGGGTTTGGCAGACAGCAATTCTTTGACTAAGAACAATATAAAAATAGATAACAAATTATTGGTTCCAATAAAATAATTGATAGTTGTCATAAAAACTGCTGTCCCACACAAAAACACTACTCATACAATACAAAGGATTTTAATTATACATCTTCTCGACAAGTTTGACACGAATAAGGTATATATCTATAAGGAAAACCTCTTTTTGCTTTACAAGGCAATTGCATTATATTTGGAAGAAGGTACAGGAAAGGTGGATAGAAACATAAAAAGGCAATATTGTGTTTGTCCCTTTTATATGTTTCTATCCACCTTTCCTGTACCTTCTTCCAAATATAATGCAAGAATAAGGTATAAATCCTTTTAAATTAGAATCATGGTATCAAAGAGTCAGACGATTTCAACTGTCCAAAGAGTCAACTGATATTGTGTTTATAATCAAATATCCATCATGAATCTAAATCAATGTTTGAAAGTATTAAGTGATATAACTTTTTATTTGTGCATTCTTAGATTTTCTCAAGAACATTATTGTGTATGTTATTTTTTCCAAATCAAATTTTTATAAATGGAATACAATATAAATAAAAATATTACATTTAGTCACTTTGAGCAGAACTCTGGTTGGAGAACAAGAATTTATTATAGGGGTGTGCAAATATCACTTTATAATATAAGAATCTCCAAAAAATTCTAACGAGAAGTCACTTCCTTGGATTTATAAATTCAGTCAGACCTAATAATACACAAGCATGTTTAAGTACTAAAAAATTTGAGATCAATTTGAGTTTTAATACTGTAGTTGTTAGAGTAACACTTTTTTTTATTCCACTACTTGTAATTTTTTTTTCTTTATCTTGAGAATGTTGATTTTAATTAATTATATTCAATTTTAAGATATCATCTCATAGTGAATAATCACTTAATAATTCCTGTTGTCTGATTAAAAAATATAGCTTGTACAACTCAATTAAATTAGTTAAAAACTTGAATTTCTGCTATAAACTTTTTAACAAAAAAATTTATATTTATGGTTATTATTTAGAGATATTCATCTTGAAATATTTGTGGTAGAGATATTGCTCTGCATTACTCAAACTCAAATAGAACTCAATGTTTTTATTCAAACCCAACTAGAAGTTATGCCTTCTTGCACACTCCTAATAGCAATGAAATGTTGAAATGAAAATAAAAACTTGCTAAATTTAAATGTCTTAATACAAGAATTAACTTTTTTTTCCCAAACTATAGTAAGTCACAAAAGAAAAGGAAAATAGTGTAAAGTTTTTTAAAGCCCTGGACAAAATGATCAACATTTGGCGTCGGTGTAAATGACCAAAAGAATATTAAATTTAGTACCCTAGCCAACTTTAAAGCCATAAATATTATTTCTAAATCAACAAACTATAATGTTAGAAAAATGGATAACATCCTTGTTTGGTGAATTGTTTTGTACTAGTTGACAATTTTTTGATGTTTGTAATTGGCTTTACAATATTTCTGTAGATGCGAGAATGTTTAGTATTGAAGCAAACGACCGTTTTCCTTTAATTTTTTAAAGTATTGCACGTTTTATTAATAAAAACTCTATTCACATTTCTATGACCTCTCAATTAATTAGTTTCTAATCTTTAGTTAAAAGTTAATGACAATGGATTTCTATAGTTCATTAGGATTTCTTTTAAGGGGGTGAGGTAGCCCTGCTGGTAAAATAATGCTAGATAACAATTGAACTAAGGTATCAAACCTAACAAAAATGATGCACATTTTTGGAAGAAGGTACAAGAAGAGTGGAGAGAAACATATAAAAGGGACAAACACAATATGGCTTTTACAATGAAAATAAGAACACAGTTCACACTTTACATTGCTGCCACTGGACAAAGAGGTAATGGTTGCCTCTTAAAGAAAACTGATCTTCACCTAGGTTTCATTCTATCGGAAACTCATAAGTGAGGAGTGTGAAACGCACAACACAACTTCCTGAAAGAGGAAGCCTAAAAAACACAAAAGGGAGAAAATGGAAAATTGTAAAGAACGATAGGACACATAGATTGGAGCATTTAAAAGGTATAACATAAAGGACAAACACAGAAAAAGGACATTGGATGTGAATATAAAATATGTCACTCTAATATATCAATTTTACTTCGGCAAACAGGGCAATCCATCTTATTTTCCTTTCATTTAGAAATGCAATACACACAGAAAGTATGCCTACAATGAAGTGCTAAAGCCTGGTAATAAAATAGTTCAATCAGTTGACTGAGAAAACTTTGGCAGGGCAAATAATATTCAAAGTTGACAACAAAACATATAGCTTACATTGAGAAATAGTTCATTACAAATACTCCACTGGAGCTCTGATTCAATGACATCTCCAAAATTATTAATCAAATCCTGTTTTGATAGCTCCACGTACCTCATAAAGTGAAAAGAAGTTTTCCTTATAGAGATATAAAAATGATGCATGGTTATATGAAGAATTATCTTAAGGGATTACTATCAGGGTTCGGCTATAGGAGATGCGAGAATACAAAAAATATTCGGGTTAAGGATTTACAATCTTTTTTTTATTATTCTGAATCTAATTTTTATTTAGAGCTATTATGACGTTTACAAATTTCTTAGGGCAAAATAGCTATGAACAAGGCTAAAAAAAACAACACCATAGAACATTTATTCAACATTTTATGTGAATACAATTAGATTTAAAAAAAATAGCAATGTAGGAGAGTTTAACACTTACGATTATCAAGTTTTCTGATTTGATAAATAAGTGTATTAATCACATTTATAATAAAATAAATATCACCTTTTCTTTCCTCCACCACCTCCTGTCGTCTGTGTTTCAGATCATCTGAGAGTTTGTCTAGCATACGATCAATAAGACTGTCCAAGACCAGCATACGCGTCTGAGACACAATTTTACTTCGGCAAACAGGGCAGTCATTCTTCTTTTCCTTCCATTTAGAAATGCAATACTCACAGAAAGTATGCATACAATGAAGTGTTACAGCCTGGTAATAAAATAATTCAATCAGTTGACTGAGAAAACTTTGACACAGAAAAAAATAATAATTTTAAAAGTGTCAACAAAACCATAAAGCTTACATTGACAAATAGTTCATTACAAATGCTGCACTGGAGCTCTGATTCAATGACATCTTCAAAATTATTAATCAAATCTTGTTTTGCCTTTATACAGGAGATATTTGCCTCGTTTTTCAATTTATCTTCTTCCTCTTTCAGTTTCTGGTTTGTTACTTCCACAACTTTCTCTTTTTCAATCACAAGATTCTGCAAGGCTTGAAATTTTTCTTCATATGACTTTTTTTCCTAAGAAAAATGCAAACATTGTTGATTAATTTTACTATGCCTCAAAATTATATGAATTCCTGGCTTAGATAGTTATAGACTACAGAAATAAAGTAGATATATATCAATAATATTATAAGATAATGTGATATAGGAACAATTCTTAGAACAATTGAAGATGTTATGGCACAAGTGCAATAAATAATATTTAGCACCGCGTCTTACTACCCGTTCGGGTTATACGCTAAGTGCAATAAAACAAAATAAAGGAAAAATCATGATATAGTATTATGGGTTTAATCCCCTAAACTTTTACAAGCATGTGTACTAATCCATTCGCTCACTCCAGAATAAAGATGACATTTTATTTCAAACACATTGAGAGGAATATAGGGCAACTTTTACTTAACAAAAGGCTTGCCGTGCCCTGAAAATGACTGTGATATGTTGTTTTAAATGTAATCCTTTAAATGTCTATTGAAAAAACCGTATGTAATAATTTTGCTCTTATATTGACATTTTATTTTATCATTAGAGATATTCACAACAATTGGTTGAATAAGTTTAAAATCACTGTGATTGACTGTTGTGATTACCACACTCTTTATGAGATAAGAGATAATATTTTCATTATATATGGAAGAAGTTTCAAGAAAGAGGGCTAAGAATAAACGTAAAGTGATACGTTTTTATAAAAATCTAATCAAGTAATTTTTAGCTCTACCATCTAGAGGCTTCCTTATCTTCCCTCGGCAGTATGTGGTAGTAAGGTGGAAGGGGAACAAGAGACATTCAGATGAAATGATTCATATTTAGAGATAAGGCATGACCAATCCTTTATGCGTACACATATCAGCAAAAGAAAGGTTCTTCTCAAGTTTTGTCAGGTTATTAGACAAATGTAAACATTAACAGATCATCACCACAATATCAAAGAGTAAACAAAACCAACTATAAGTTATAACTAAGGCTGACACAAAATTTTCTAGCTAGAACATGTGATATCCTTCACATGATGTTCAGGTAATGTATAAGTTCTCCCTTGGACAAGTCTTTAAGTTGAGTGAATGTACAGTTAATTGCATCATGATGGTTTCCATTTGAAAACACAAGGAGAACCTTTAGATTAAGTGAATGAACGATCATGACCTCGTTACAAACAATTATTTATTCAGCAGCAGAGCAATACATAATTATATATGTAGCCAAGACGAGATCATAAATCTGCCAAGCTTAAGCCTGAGTATTTAATCAAAGCTCACCTGCCTCGATGGCATAGTTGGATAATGTGCTAGTCGTGTTGAACTAGACTGCCGAGAACGAGGAGATCGAGGTTCGAATCTCGGCCGGGTGAACTGGGGAGGGGGGGTGTCCTAAATGGTTTTCCACTCTCCCTCCATGCAAATGCGGGTTCACTTCCTCTAAATTCATCATTTTCAATTCCTAATCCATTAGCATATAACTCAAACAGGTAGTAAGACGCAGTGCTAAATTAAAAAAAGATAATTAAAGCTCAGCTCGAACCTTAAAATTCAATACTTTTGATCCTTAATATAAACTATTATGAAGTAAAATAGCCTTATTCAGAAAAAAAATATATATATATATTATATTTGTCAAGTTATATAATGTAGTATGTTACTAATATGGATTGCTATTATCATTTTTTGACTTTTATATAATTTTTTCGTCAAACTCTCATTTATTTTATTTCTTAATTGGCTATCAAAATTGTATCTGTGCATGGATATATATATATACATGGATCAGAGATAATTTTTAGAGCCAATTAAGAAATAGAATAAATGAGCTTTTGATGAAATAATTAAACAAAAGTAAAAAAATTAAGACTATTAATCCATATTAGTAATATACCACATATATAACATGACACACATAATTCAATGTTTAACTTT
The DNA here is from genome assembly GCA_901482245.1 of Timema douglasi. Taxonomy (NCBI): domain Eukaryota; kingdom Metazoa; phylum Arthropoda; class Insecta; order Phasmatodea; family Timematidae; genus Timema; species Timema douglasi. The sequence continues at coordinate 31,543 of CABEEJ010006089.1, read as the reverse complement.
TGGTTTATAGTTTACCATAAGGATTTATAAATACAATAAGGCTCTATAGCTTTGGTTTTTACTTTTAACTAACAACAATGATGGATCCAAGAATAAGAAGAATGTATATACCAAGAACACAAACATGATTGAAAGATTAAGAAAATGTATACCATAAGTAGCTGCTGTTCTGATTTTTTCTTCTCATCTAAATACTTCTGCTCAAGTAATTCCATGGTCTTTATCATCTTCTCTTGTTCCAAAGAGCCAGAGTCAAGGTCATTTTGAAGCTTGGCTATGTCCTCATTATAGCGCTGTTCCAACTCTTTAATACTTCCTTTCAGAAGAGCTTCAGACCTATTTCTACAATCCTCCAGCATGTTCTTCTCTTCTACCAGTCTTTCAAACACAACAAAATATCAATTTACAATGTGCACACAAAACCAACACTAAACATAAGTGAATAATTGATTAAAGCTTGATTCACATGTTCACTGAAAATAGAAAGCAGAACATGCCCCAGTGGTGCAGCAATTCACACGCTGTCTGTTGACCCATGATGCATTACAACACTAACTTAAAACAACTGATTATCAACATATTTTATTTTCTTGTGGATAAGCATATATTTTAGATCATTCTCCCAATGGCTGTTTTCAAATTATAACGCTGTGTCGTTGCACAATCCAAAACATCGACACACACACACACTTTACATTTATTTCAAATCTCCTCACAAAGACCATCAAAGTTGCCTGCTTTCTTTTGGCTGTAGAGCACATGCGTTGTAAAATGCACATGCGCACTGATTTGAGATGGTTGGTTCTCAAATTCGATTGGTTTTCCTGTGCCGAACATCTCAGGGAGAGCCGACAATGTAGAGATGAGTTAAATTTTAGCAGAACACCTCGTGCTGATGATGCAGATAGCTTGTGATTGGCTTAGAGCTTGTCACACAACCACGTCTCTGTTCTGCCTGGTTTTTCAGTGAACTTGTGAATCCACAATAATAATAGGGATGGATCCTTTGGATCTTCAGATTATTGAATTTTTATGGGAATTTGAAAAGATTTTACTCAGATTCAAATATTTGTCACAATTCACCGATTGAAAATAGATTCTGATTTATGACTATTATTTTACTGATAATAAATTTAGGAAGAAAAAATAGTGACACCTAGGATATGTATTTATGTTAAGTTTTGTCATTTGGTGCTATTAGAGTACAGAAGCTCGATAAAGAGCGGTTTCGGGGTAAATATTTCACCCCTACGCTATAGCTTAGCCACAGTATATTGGAAGGTGGTGTGTAGAATGATAAATAATGAGCTGGGAGTTTATCACTCACAGAATATGCTTTCCTTTTCTGTGACATCAAGACACATGCACTGAACTAAAGACTCAACATTATGTGAATGTGTGATACACCGACTTTACACCTGTGTACAAAAGGGTGAGTAGGAGGATGTAATAACTAGTTGATTGTTGAATTTCAAGGACAGTGATGCTTGTCTCAGCGTATTGTTTCCTTGGCGGTCAGAGATGTGGGTCCAGTGATATATGATAATGCAGAATTTCTAGCTTTACTGAATCTCGACAAGTAAGAATTCCACTAATACATATGGTAGTATGGATTTTTTTTCTCTCTCGGGAGACATATTCTTCACCGCGAATCCACAGTATTTTGGACCAAACTATATCAAGCTTCTACTGTACATTATAATTAATGTTTAATGTCAACAAACTTTATTTATACTTTATTTATAGTTGTGATAAAAACTTGATCCATCAGCTAAGTACAAAGTTTGTTAAGAATTTTTTTTAAATAAGCATTATGTGCATTATAATGGCGTGTAAAATTAAACTTGATTATATTGATATAAAAAGTTAATTTTTTTTTTCTCAACATAAAATAACGTAAAATATTCAATCTTCAATTCGGCTTTGGAAATATTTCATATACAGTAGAGTCTCAGAAACTCGACCTATTGAGGTGTTATACAGTTGAACAACCTTGGATTGGGATGACTGACAACAACAACTGTGTGCACGTGTTGAGTTAGACAGAATGTTGAGTTATCGCGTGTTGAGTTTCCAAGACTCAAGACTCTATTGTACTTGGTTTGGCTTAGCTCTAAAATAAAAAAGAGTATTTTGCCCAGCTCTACCAATTTATTTTATTTTCACCGATCTGTTTTAACACAATAAAGTTGTTTTTCAAGCTGAGACATTATAAGATGAACTGTACTCAATATTATTCACATGACAAAGTTAGAATTTCAAATCATTATCTAAGTGAAAGAGGAAGAAGTGGAAAAATAAAGGAAGATGGAGGCATTTTACTAAACTGACCAGGCAATATGATATTAACAGTTTATGATTGTGATCTAAGTAGAGGCCGGAGAAAGGATTAAATATTCTTAAAAATTGATAAATTGTGAACTTATTTAAGGAAGTGCAAAAGCTGTTACATTAAAATATGACTAAATAGTTTTAACATATTGCTCCTAGTTAAAATAATGATTAAAAAAAAGGACTGCAACACTTTAGTAAAAATTGCCTTTTGATTAATTGTTTTAGATTTAGCCTACACCATAATTAGCGGCATCTGGTTATGGATGGATGCAGTTTTAATGTGCTTTTTTTAAATTCAAAACAAGTAAAGTTGAAATTTGGGGATGTGTGCTGCCAAATGGTCATTGAATAAAAATTATAAATCTGAGATGTCCAAATGTAGGACTGCATGTTTATGAAATACTAACATAGATACTAGTTTAATTTAAACTGCTAGAAGATCCGATGTAATCTCACACTATCCCTCCCTCCCTTCAAATAATTTAATTTTAATTTTATTTAGAGCATTTTATGTGCAATTGCTGGACATACTTGTAATATCAGTAAATGACTTATAAACTAACTTAATTATAAAACAAACACATCATTTATTCCCCAGCCATTAATTCACCAAGTTGTAAAAGAGTATCTAACAGATTTCAGCAATGATAAGTTTTTAGGTCATGCCATGAATCAAACCCAAGAACCTTAATTCAGGAGGCAGATGTGCTACCAACTAGGCTATGATGTAGGAACTTACCAAATTAAACCTGAAATCAAATAGAGAGCCTATATCATACCTTTTCTCATACATGATCCTTTCTTTTTCTAACATAGCTTGCAGCTCTTGGTTTTTCGCCTTTAGCTCAAGTTCCTTTTGATAGCTCTCAAGTATTTTAGAATTAAGTTCATTAACTTGCATTTCCATTTGTCTGGTAAGTTGTGCTTTCTCCTCATTCAGCCTTAACTCGAGTGTTTCTTTTTCTTCCTGCAGCTGCCATTGATGAGCATCTCCTTCCACAATTCTATTAGTCAGCACTTCTCGCTCTGATGCAAACCTGAAAAATACATAAACTTGGAAGATTTATAAGAGGAGAACATTTTAATATGTCCAATGTGTTGTAAATTAATAGACGTGTTTTCACAATTAGCCTGGTATCCATGTTTATGATCACAGCGTCTTCACAGTCGACCTGGTATCCATGTTAACGAGATGTTTATGACCAAGACAATACCAGAGCTTGGTATGGTAAAGTTTTTCTTGAACAGGCTAAGGAGTAGGGTTACAACCAATGAGCCAAGAATTTGTGCGCAAATTTCAAAACAGCATCACTTCCTATGTTAGATACAAACGAGTATAACTTTGTAGTCAATGGATTTTAAGTTTTTGTAAATTAAAGTGGAAAAAAATTACTAGCTTAAAATACACGACAGTATTTAGGTACTTGAAAACCTTTTAATTATGGATAAAAGAAGAGTACTATTATGATCTAAGTCTATTTAATATTACATATTTTCTTAGAGTAACTTTTGGGAAGATATGTTTAGCTAGATATGTTGTGTAAATATTAAGATTAGTCAAAATAAGCACCAATCAAACTAAGAATAGAATTAAATAGATCATTTTCTGTCGATTTGCAGTACCTGCAGTTACACCTACCAGCTGTCAGATCTATTCTACTCCAACCGCCATTTTTGTTTGAGAAAAAAATTGTTGTGGATACCAAACTCTTCTTGTTTACTCTCCATGGCAACACAGCTTCCTAGGCCACCAAACTACATAATAAATTTATTCCAACCCCCTCATATTTGAAATGAGTCAGCTAACATGGATTGCGATGACAAGCATGTTTAGGAGAGTCGTTCGTTCCTGACTACTCTTTTACAAAATGATGGAAGACATCAATACGCTTGGTGAGTGCTTGATATGCACCATTCAGAACCAAGTTCAGGGCACCTTGATTGCCTATATGAAGCAGAGTTGGTTCTGTCCTGCCACAAAGTTCATGGCTTAAGCCTTAGAGCTATAGAGCCTCTTGTGTAGCCGCAGACATTGTCATATACTCTGATTCTGTTGTTGAGAGTACAATGGTAGGTTTCCTTTTTGTGTTCCATGAGATCGGCAAGTTGTTTTTAAGAAATATACAGTATAGCCTTTTTTAATTCAAAGTCGAAGGATATTTAGAAGAATTTAAAATATCCAAAATTCAAACTAACCATTTTCATGAGTGTTTATCAGCAGCTGGTACACAATAAATCACTAGCCTCGAAATATGCTACATATAATTACGCACATTTTATATATGTTATATAACACACATACACAATAAATAAATAGATTAAAAACCAAGAAGAATTCAAAAACAAAATCTTGTAAAAAATTAGCATACAGAAATTGCAGACTTAAGTAGAATTGATGAAAGTCGAACCAACACATCCCTTAGGCCCTATATTACAAAATCTGCTTACCACCAGTGCATAATTCTCCGCCTTCTCATTTATATGTGTCAGTAGGCTAAATCCAACTTTATTTGACATTAATGGCTCACTCTCCTCTAGGTGGAGGTGGCGTTGATTCCGTGGTAGAAGGTGGTTGCTGATGTACAAAGTTATATCTTTGACATTTAGCCTTTTTCTGAGAAAATTAGTGGATCTTTTAAATCATCAGTTCCATTTGAAACACTGATATGAGGTGTAGAACCACTGTCATTATGGGAATCTGAGGTTTCAGGATTAGCTTCTGGTAAATCTGTACTCAAAGAGCCTCCTGAACTGGTGCTGTAGCTTCAATGAGCTCCTCGAGAAAACAGAAAAATCCCCCTTTCACTGTTTCGAAGGTCACATTTCTGGAGACAAAAATCCAACTTTTTTCAGGATCATCCAGTCGATAAGACTTCAATTCAAGACTATAACCTATTAATATGCATGGTTTAGATTTTGGATTACGCATCTTCTGTTTTTCAGTAGGCACATGGGCATGAGCTTTACACCCAAAAGTTCTAACGCGTTTCAAGGTTGGTGTTTTACCTGACCAAAGCTTTTTTGGCATTTCTTTGATGCGCTTACTCGGTGAACGAACAAGTGTACAGTCATGTTAACAGCTTCTAACCAAAAACTATCAAGAAGACAAGATTCAATTAATAAGCAGCGAGCTTTCTCAAAATTGGAATGATTCAGTCCTGCCTTGCCATTCTGTTCAAAAGTATAAGGTGCTGACTTCTGATGCTGAATTCCTTTGGATGGCAAAAGATTAACAAAATTAATCCTGCAGTATTCATTCTCACCATCAGTGCTGAAGGACTTACTTTTTTTCCCAGTTTGATTTTATGTAAACTTTTTAAAAATCTTGAAACTAACACTTGGTCTTGGTTTTCAAAAAATAAACGAATAATTTGTGACTGAAATCATCCATAACATGAGCATGGCAATGATATTTCCTTCAACAGGACCACAAAGATCTGAGTGTACTAGCTCAAGTAATATATTCATGAAAGAGTGACTTTCTTCAAATGACAAGTAGCAACTCTTCTCCTGAACACAGAAAAATATGAAAAATATAAAATCTAATGGGTTCTTTAATGAAAAATTGATACCATAAACCAAACCTTGTTTAAGTGTCCTCAAACTAGAAGAATTCACATGCGCCTGCGCCAAAGATTCTCACTATTTCTTTGTACAGATTGACTTATCATAACTGAACCTTTAGGCTATTGTGATGTGGTGATGAAGGCGATGTTACCAGTCAAAACAAATTATCTCCATAAATAATGCATTCACCATCACTTATTTGCTGGAATTAAAATGTGTTGCAGCTTCCAAGTCAAAATAAACACCATTGCCCTTTTTTACAATTTGACTTAAGCCTAACAAAAAATTAGCTTTCAAATCATGGACAACGTAAACATTGTCTACCTTATTATTTAAGGTCGCTTTGAAACTAACACTGTTAAGTTGATATTATCACCAACACTAACAGAAACCATCCATTGATTTTTGGCAGTAATAATGGTTAAGAAAGAAAATTTCCTTTCATCCTCAAGAATGTCACAATGATTAGTCATATTGGCTGAACAACCCGAGTCTAAATATCAAGAATCCTTATTTGTTGACATATTCATGAACAGGACTCTACCAAGAGAACTATTTTAGACATAACTTTTATGCCTTTCTATATGTATGATCTGTACACCCACATTAAAATGTAGGTCCTCCATTTCATCTCACAATCACCCTACCATTACACATTAGCGTAAGTGCATATAACCAGAATGGGTAGTAAGACGCGGTGCTAATAATAATAATATATCACAATATTAAACAATTAATATAACATGGCGACATGAGAAGAAGAGTTTGTTGTGGATATCAAACTCTTATTGTTTACTATCCATAGCCACCACCCAACACAATGTAGTTTGCAATGAAAATAAGCGAAAGATACCGGTTCGATTCTCGTGTCCAGGTGTCATTTTTCAATTTTCAGATTATGAAAAAAAAAGTTAATAACATAATCTGCAAATAGATATAAATAATGATGAACCCAGATATAAATAATGATGGACCCAAAGTATAATAATGGCTCCGATTTTATGATAAGGCTGTATTCTCAAATTCACAAATAAACATAGGTTTCAAGAAAATTTTAAGAGAATTTAAAATTAAAATATATAATACATTTGAAGAGATATTTGGTTAAATTATTTATTTTGACCCAAAATGAGCCCTAAATCTTTAAATGATAACAGATTCAAATAAGTTAAATTTGGTTCTAAATATGTTATGTTTATAAACACCTGGCTTAGTGTGTCAGTACTCTTACACTATGCTATCCAGAATTGCCCCATACAAGCAAACACACACACCCAAACATTCATAATCACACCATTCCTTTAGAGAGAAGTGTATGCCCTTAAAATGTCAGAAATGACCTAAAAAGTTAAAATTTGGCTAAGAGGACGTTCAAATATGATATAAGCACCTTAGATGGGTAGGAGGGTTCTAGCTTTGGGAGATCAGAACAATGCTTAAACAACACAGAGAGAGCAGGACAAGAATGGCGCAGTGATCCAGCAACACCAAATAGACATAAACCGCATTTCACCACATAATCATCGCATATTTTATGTCTAAATTTGTGAAAAAAGGAGAGGGTGATCATTATGTGAAGCTTTTTTTTTTAAATAAAGTATCGCTAGCATACAATTACTAGTTTAGCTCATGTGGGAAGATAATAATCTTACCATATCATGTGACTTCGGCTTGGTAACTTTACCTGCCCGCCAGCCCACTCCCTTTGCTACAAACCACACAATTCGGCTCTTTGAAATATATTTACTGACAAAGCACATGCGCTGAGAATTCTAGACTTGCAGTAAGCGATAAGACAACTGTGCATCCAAGGTCTACAGATATACATCTTTAGTGGTGCGTGGAAATGAGAGGGGGGCAGGAGGAAGAACTTGTCTCTTTTTACTCTTAAAATTGACATGACAAACAGGACTATATCATGCGACAATTATGCAATAATATTTTATAAACCAATTTTTGGACTGAAAAAACAGGGTGTGTATACTGGGGTGACAATTATTAATAAAATATCGTAATTAAGTGTCAAGACGTGGATTCCAAGGAGCTTAGTAATCAAAGTGGTCTAGAGTTTTTATAACTATAATATTTATGTATTCACTAAAAATACTTTTTTTTATAATCACTTCAATTAAGTGTGAATTTAAAAAAATAATTATAACCTTTTTTAATTTTACCTGTTTAGTACAATAAATTTAAATTCCATTTACAACAGTACTTATTATTAACTATTTTACACTATTAATTTACACCTCTACGTTAATAATCACCGGACATTTATAAATTGCATGAAAAATAATGGTTAATACTGCGAATAATTTTTTTTTAAAGTCAAAAAATGTAATGTAAGCAAAACTTGGTAGTAGGANGGGGGGGGATGTTAGAGGGGTTAGTGGGAGTCGAGCGTTTGCTAGTTTTGCTTTTTCAAATATAGGCCCTACTCTAAAGTGTTGTGGTAATTTTGGATACATAATTTAAATATGTAATTTTTTATAAAATAATTAGATATAAAAAATAGTATCTACCTAAACATAAATGTTATATATTTATGTGTTAATAAATACAAACTATTTTATATGTGTGACGTATCTCAAGTTTTTAATTCTTATCTATAGCAGTTTTATAAGTTGTTTCATTACTATTTTGTAGCATTAGCATATGAAGTATTTTTTGCTAGTAATAAAAAAATTTAAGAAAATTCATCAAGATATGCACTCTTATACTCTAAATATGGTTTAAATATGTCAGTATTTAACAATCACCTTTCCTCGAGCTCCCTTATTTTATCATCCAAAGTATGCTCAAGGCGTAATCGCTCAGATTGCATCTGGGTTTGTTCAATCTGTGTTTGCTTAATTCTTCCAGACAGTTCAGTCATCTGGCTGTTGAAATGATTCTCAAGAATTTCTTTTTTCTTGAGCTTACCCTCTTCATTAACCCAGAGTTCCTCACAAATATTATCTGGTAAGTTTAAATTCCTGAAAAAGCGAGAGAGAAAACAGTTTTTCAAAAAAAAACTAGCTTAAAATAACCATGGAAAGTGATTATACCTAAGATACTTGGTTATGCTCATTCATGTAATTATACAAATATGTAGACAATCTAGTTATATTTGATGTCAGTGTAATGTTTGTAATAAACACTACGAAACACCATTTGAAGGACTTTGCTGGGTTCCTGAATCACGGACCACGGACAATCTAACCGAGTCTGCTACTCGAAGTGACTGTGTGTTTGTGCAACAACAAAAACATACCAACACGGTAGAAGATATTCGTAGGCTAAAGTGATTTCATGGAGTTCTTGTCCATCAATAGTTCAGTTCAACAGCACATGTCATGAAATTTCCTCTCACCGGCACCTCTGTCCTGTCCTGTTCCTATTGGTCGCTTAACAAGAATGTATTGGTACGTTTGAGGGTAGTGTAGCTATCTCTGATACTATATATTGGCTTGCTATTTGTTTAAAATCTGACTTTTACATTGGGTCTAGACGGCTATGGAGGAGTGGATATCATCTTAGTCAGGCTTCATTCTATTACATTCAGGACTCGGTTAGAACATGGTTATTATAATATCTTAGTTGTGCTTCACACTATAACATTTGAGATACAGTCCACATGTGGTTATTATAATGTCCTATTTGCGCTACACACATGAACTTTAGGAGACTGTTCACTTGTGATTGATATGTCTTATTCGCTCATAATATACGTTAAAAGACGAGGAATTTGGAAGTCACATGTGGCCCTCTTCAAGGAAGCTTGAGCAATGTTAACAGATTTCAACAAAGAGATGTTGTCACACAGCAAAAAAACATAAAAAAAAAGGCTTGTAAGACCAAAACAAACAAACAAAAATGAACATTTAGTTAGTATTTATATTTTTTATGCAAATTAAGAATTAATTTGAAGATGATAATTGAAAAAAAAAATCAAATGAATCTGTTTACAAAATATTCTCAGATTGAGGTTCAAATTTGAGATTTGTAGGTAAAACATATATAGTGAGTGATTCAAGCTTCAGAGTTGGAAAAGAGGGAATTCAACCGATTTTTAATAAAAATAAAAATTTGGGTGTATGTGTGTACATTTGTGAATATACACTGGAAAATCTTGGCAATTAAACATAATTATTCTAAGTTTAAAAAACAAAAGGTTGTAAATAACAAGTTTTTACACTCCTGAAAGGTATCAAACTTATATAATTGGTCAATTTCACTATGATAGTATCTTACAAGTTATACCAGAAGATTTCAAGCTAAAAATGGTCGAGGACCACAATTTAATCCACGAGTCAAGTAGTTTTATAATCGGCTTATTATTGTCAAGTCATGGGAAAATTAGAACAGGTATTTAATTGTGAATTAATAAAAAAAAGGTGTTGTTTTAACATGTTTAGTTACATATGAAATGAATTTTCCAACTGAAATTTACTCTTATATACATCAATATAATACAACAGATGTAAGGGAAAAAACCCTAACCTCAATTTAAGCTTTCATGAATTTTTCTAACGCAAGTCAAAACTATCTGTTTCTTGGCTAAAAACATCAATTATACTACTGTATAGATTGATTACTCTAGTAATAAACTAAGTGGACAAAAAAAAAGCATTGCGTGCCAGTAGTTAGTTGGAAGCCCCTCATAGTGGATCAAGTCTGCTATCTCACAGATTAATTGAAGTCTACGAGAAATATAAATCAAGAGTGCAATAAAATACTTATAAGTAATTCGGTAATCCAGTTTGAAAGACTATATCAAAGATGTTTATCTATTTTGTCTTCTTAATAAACTAATAATAAATAATGATAATGTATTACTAATCAGTGTAGTCTTGTGATTTACCCAGGTGTTATTGCTGGAAATAAATGTTGATATTTTGATATTAATTATATTATTGTATCCTATTGTTCCCTATTCTCTATTAGTCAGGATAGCTGGGACAGAGCAGGTAGGCAGTGGAAGTTATTAACAAAGGATTAGGAATTGAAAGTAAAACTTAAGGCATTTGCACTCGGATTAGCATGAATAGAGGATGTAAAATAGCAGTGATAAATCAAAAAAGGAAAACCACCCACAATTGTACTCAGCTGAGAATATATTTAATCTCAACCTTGGCGTTACTGGCGATTTAGTTTATTGCAAGCTTTACACTTTGGATACCGTGACCATTGATGTTGGTATACAAACTAGAGCAAACTGAATCTTTGCGATGATTTTCTTAAGTGTACACTTTGACTTTGGAATATACTGATTGAGAACTACTCACGGATGGAAAAAAATACACATCAATTTTACCACCAAATTATTTTGAAATATTTAGAGCCATTTCAATTTTTTTTTTTTTTGTGTGTGTGTGTGTGTGTTGAGATGGATTTAAACAGTAAATTCTAAAATAAGCTGATTCATATATTAGCTTCCATGGAATTATTTGATATTTCTGAAATGTTCAGACCTTCCTTGACTCCAAGTTTTTTTAAAGTACTTACTCTTCCTCAGATCCAGATTTTTTTCTCTTGGCATTGATGGAGTTATCGCCATTTTCTAAATGGAATACATATGTGAACAACTCTGTTTGGCCCAACCTTACTTCCTCTCCATTTCTCAAAACACATTCCACATTTTTTTCCAACCTTTTACCATTAACGAATGTTCCAGATGAGCTCTGAAAATTAGAAAGTATTTTCATAATAAAATATAGCTCAGGATTAAAAAAACAACAACCAAAAAGGTTTTTATTTTGAAGCAATTTACTGGTTCAGCCATAGCAGAGAGCATTTAAGAACAATTTCCTAGTACCAATGAGGGTTTACAGAAATTTTAAAATATTTGGTAGCCAGCAAGTTTGTCTGACCACTATCTAAAATAAGAAACAAATCTGTCTTAGTATTAAATAGAAAATTTATTGTATTACATTAACAGTTCTATGACAATAAGACTCTCACTTGGTTACTAACTTAAAAAACTTTGGCCATGCTGAACATGATCTTAATACACCTTTATAGTATGCCTATTTAATTCTAAAGAACTTTAATAAGAAAAATCTTCTATATTCAAGTAAATACAAAAACTAGCTTGTATGTCTAAAATTGTGTTAAAAGTTAAAACACAATCAAAAACACAATCAATTGATAGTTATAATAAAAGCAGAAAGTAGCTTAGAATGCAGACATTTATGATTGTTATTAGGGACTGTAAGTTGAGAGGTCTGGTTTTTAGAGTATGTGTTTAAAAGAAAAACCTCATGTGTGGGAAAGATGAAGGCCTTTATGCATTGTCATAAACCTTTTGACAACGTTGTTAGTTTGAATATTGGCAGAGTCAACGTTTCTTGGTTTTCAGATGGTTTGAAAGCCAATGCGGTACAAGACAGTCAGAGTTAACTCTAAGTGCAGTGTCACATTCTAATAATCCACAACTTATGTTAAAATCCTTCAAAACCCAGAGTACGGTCACAATAATTTAAATCGTTATAGTGACCAAAATGCAAGTGGTATATTAGCCATTATCATCAGAAAGTTTTAGGCGTTTATGATGACCAAGGTCTTGGAAAGGTAGCAGTCTTAACTTGACCGATTATAGTATGGTCCTATCTTATAAACATAATCTTGCTACCATTCAGGGTTAATGGAGTGCACATTTTGTTCTTATAAAAACACCAAAATATATATCAAGATCACTAGGGGCTAAATGCTAAATGAGGAATAGAGTAAGAGGAATAAAAAAGATAATAGTACTGATATATTTTAACCATCCAGAAGAGAAAAGCTTGTACAATCAATAAACATCATTCATTCGACATGGTGTCTACTCAACTTCACCAATGAAATTCCCAACTTTTTCCCTGGTCATTTCCTAAAATCTACAACTAAAAATTAGGTCACTTGTCCTTCCTCCCCCCTACCCACATTTGTTTGTATTAAAAAAGCCTATTAGGAATTAAAAAATTATAACATATAGTAAACAGCTACAAACGAAAGTTAACTAAATGGCGCAGAATATTTAAAATTAGTCAGTGTTCTCGGATATTTTTTTCTGATGTGGGTAAATTTTGCTCCAAGTGGATTGTTTTATGATTATATTTCATATTTTGAGTAAAACCACATTTTCCCAGATTTTTTTTTTTTGTAATTTACAAAATTCCTGGCTTATTTATTCCCTGACCACTCCAAATTCCCAGCTAATTCCCGTTTCGCTGGATTTTCCCAGATGGTAGATACCCCGATTTGAAAAAAACCCAGAGCATTACATAATTTTCTCAAGCACAACTGTCTCATCGAAAGTGCTATCAGAGGAACATTTTGTGTCAAATCAACACTTTTTTTAAATAATTTACCTGTCCATCTCAGATTTTGATAAAATTTGGTATATAGAAGTGTATATGGAGACTAAGAAAAATACAAATTTTTATTTAAATATATCATACGGTTCTCAAAATATTGCTTTGCAAATTTTTCAAAAAATGGCCAAAAATGCAGAGCTTGTTTATTTTCTAAACCACACAGCAGCTCTCCAAACTTAGCTATGGAGGTGGGAGTGGTGTCATTTTACTAAGTTTTTTACGCCCTTGCCAATAACATTAATTTTCATTTAAAAAATTCAGAGCTCAAAATCAAAATTTTGATTTTTTGAAAGTGTCGTCAAAAAATTTCCAAAAAATAATGTGCATAGTATGTACTTATGTTAAGTGATTGTCAAAATTTAAGAGTTGGAGTCTATGGGTTAATAGTTAAAACTATTTTAAAACAAGGTGGATTTATAAAGAATGTTAGCTTTTATGAATTAAGTGAAGTACAGTTTTACAATAGGTTTTATTGATCTCATGGGCTTCATTAAATTGATTATTTCAAGAAGTTATAACACTTACAACTTTGTATAGTGTTAGAGTTGGTTAACAGTCTGTGTACTGTTCATAGTTTCATCAGGAGTTACTACATAAACCCTTCCAGTAGAAGTTGTAGGATCGACTTTGCAAATAACATCCTTAAACGATATCCACAATACATCTGGCTTCCTCGGATATGAAAATGATGGAGAAGGTCCAGCAGGATGTAGAAATGTTACTTTTAAATTATCATCTTCTCAGTTCTTCTCCAAAATACAAATCTTTGATAAGCTCGAAGCAATAGGTATAAAAGCAGGGTACTTTTGAGTCCCCTTAGTGGTTATTCCCTGGCTGAAACGGTCATTCAAAAAAATTCCAGACTTGATGTACTCTCCTTGTGTTGAGAAGGTAAAATTGATTCGAGATAAATTTTTTACTGCCTGTTCATAAAGTTGGATAGGTGTCAGAATTTGGTTGTAATATGGACGTTGTAAGCTTGCTCTAGTTTCTTGTCTCTTGACCGAGACGCCAACCCCATCACATGGACCTTTCCCATGAGCAGTTGCTGAAAATGCCATTCTGCCTCTATGCCAAAGTCTTGCTCATGATAACACAAGTTTATGAAATTTTCCTTATTTTTATACTGTATAGCAGACCTGTCAGAGTAAGAAAAAATCTTTGGCATAGTGTGAAACTTTGTTATAAAGAATTCAATGAGTTTCTTCCACCTTCCACCTTTTTTGAATCAAGGGCCACTTTTCCCCCCAGCTAATGTGTTCTGGGCCCCACCTTACACATAATCTAATATTTCAATTTCATGTTTTTTTACAGTAGTAACCAATGTAATTTGGCCATACTGTTAATAAACTAGAATCTAAAACAAATTATATTAAAATGTGTAAATTAAAGTTTAAAACTAAGTTTATTCTCTAGAAAATAAATTTTTACCCATATAAAGAGGTGTTGTTAAAAATGTTTTCAGGTCTAATTTTGATGAGACACTTAGCACTATTTTCTTAAATAATGTTTCAATATTGGCTTTAATGACAAATGTACTAAATCAAAGAGAGCTCTCTAAGTGGGTGTCAGTCGGTTTCTCAATTTCGGCTTCACAATGTTCATCCTTGAGAAAAGTTGTTCACAGCTGTAGGTACTCCCAAAGAGTGATGCTGTGAGCAGAGCATGAGTTCGGAGATTTGAAAATTGTTATTCTTAAACATATTTTGAGCAAATTATCAAAATATCCACATTCATATATTTCTTTTTTAAATCTGTATTACACTGCAACTCAATAAGCTCCATTTGCACATTGCTCAGCGTGTCCTCAAAATCAACAGTAAGTGGAGTGGACGATATGTTGAACAATTTTTCATTGGATTTGAAATCTTGGAAACGCACATCAAAATCGGACCTTAGATCTGTGAGAGCAGTAATGTATTTTTCGTTGTTATGAAAATCACATTGGGATAGTGTTGGGAAGTGTGTTAATTTACCTTTTAGTAGTTGAACTTCCCACAGACAAGGTTTGTATTCAAATGCCTTCACTTGGTCAAAGAGCTTGTGTGCCAAACTGTTCTCACCTTGTAGTTGTTCATGTTGTTTAGGTGCATAGAAATATCAGTAAGCTATGTAAAATAAGCCAACCATTCAGGGTCGTTGAACTGATGGACAGGCTTGCCCTTACTTGCCATGAATTCAAAAATTTCTTCTTTCAGGTCGAAAACTCTCTTAAGTACAGGCTGAAGACCACTGCTCTAAAAAGTCGGAAATTACAACAAAACTTGTGTGTTCAACTTTATCATCACCTTTGAAATAAATCTCACTTTGTCAGGTGCTTGCTTGTCCATTGATAACTTTGAGCTTCATCCTGAACCAGGATTGGGTAATGTTCTGAAAAATCTAAATTCACTATCAATGCCGACTCCTTCAAATTTCCTTTATTGTTATTAATGAATGAAGCCTGCTGCTTAGCAATGAAATTGTGTTTGATTAGGCACAGAAAAGATTTATAAAATGTTCAGAAGATTTCAGTAAAGTTTCAAGGTGGCAATGATCTACAGATACCCACTGATGAAAGGTGAGATTTTCTTCAAAGGCCCCTTCAAGGATTTTTCGTATTGGAACAACCCCAGGGTATTCTCCACATTCATCCATGTTGCAATCAATGTTAGGTGGATTACAGAGCATTTTTGCTAAGCAATGTTTATACATGTTTAATTCACCACTAATCAAAGTTCCTAATTTTGTATTTTTCATCATTAATTTTACATTTTGGTGAATAGTGCACACACAAAACTGCATGCGTGCCACTTTGGTCAGCCAAAATACAATACTTTGGCCAAAGTTCAGCAAATTTAGAAAAACCGGTTTTAATGTTGGGTAATTTTGCCATGCCATACCAGTTACTTCGAGCTTATAAATCCACCTTGTTTTAAAATAGTTTTAACTACAAACCCACTATCCTCTCTATCTTAAATTTTGACAATCACTTAACATAAGTACAAACTATGCACATGATTTTTTAGAAATTTTTTGGAGATGCACTTTTCAAAATAGAAATTTTGAGTTTTATCTTGCCGCATTTTATTGGAAAGGGTGTAAATAACTGAGTAAAATGACACCAATCCCACCTCTCTAGCTTAATTCGGAGAGCTGCTATGATGATTAGAAAATAAACAAGCACTGCGTTTTTGGCCATTTTTCAAAAACTTTACATAGGCATATTTTGAGAATTGATTGAGATATTTACGTATAGATTGGTATTTTTCTTAGTCTCCATACAAACTATCTATTTAGCAAATTTTATTGAAATCTGAGATTGTCAGGTAAAATGAGTATGTTGATTTCCACGGAATGAGCCTAGACTAACAGGAAAGCTGACATTATAGGACTCATTAGTATAATCGAGACTCCCATGAAATGTTAATTAAGATCAAGGGCACCTCAATGGTTGTACGCAGGACAAGCAAGGCCTTACAGGCCCATACTAGTAAACTCTTCCCTCCCATGCTAGCCATTTGACCAACTATGCAAAGAATAATAATGATTACCACAAATTCCTTTAAAACATAAGATTCCGTATTATTTTCAGATTTTAGATAAGGAGTTGTTAATCTTCCAGATACTTTATATTTATGTAGAGTTGTTAATCTTCCAGATACTTTATATTTAAGTAGGCCAAAGAAGAAAGTATTTTTTATTTTATTTTATTTGAATATTTCCAGTTTGAAGTACCTACCTATAAAATTGGTGTTTATAAAAGGATGATGCAACTTTGAAAGGAAGCTAGGCCTGTACGCAGCCTAATGTTTCTGAGAATGGGGGATGGGTGGGAAGAGGAGCAAGGGACATCTAATAATTAAAAGGTGTGACTATAGACCACAAGTGCTGTTTTACAAAGTCAACGTTTGAAAAAAACTACTGGTTTTTAATAGATGGTTACAATACAAGAAAAGGGCCAACTAATGTGTTTAATTGGCTTTAAAGAGAAAGTTTAGTGAAACTGGATGGTAAGAAATAATTAAATAGTATAAAGAAAAACTTTCAAACCTTGCTAACCTTGCTTATGCCCCAAAAATGTTAATGCTAATTTTACCATCAATGAGCCAACTAGAAAAATGTGAAATTGTTTTTAGAATGACAATATTATAACTTTTTGAACAGAAATATTTATTTTTATAATTTAGTTATTGATATGCACCTCTTATAAATACATTGTTGTTTCTGACAAATCACATACTTACTATGAAACAAATTACTCTAGTGTCAAAAAATTTCAACCCAAATTGGTGGTCAAATGGAGCTACTCTCGCAATAAACTAAGCTGCCAGTGTCGGGTGTACTGAGGGTGGTTTTTCCTAAATAGTTTTTTACTCTCTTCACATAAATGTGGGTACACTTCCTCTAAATTTCCATCTTCCTAATCCTCAACACATTAATGTAGTTTGTACATAAGTGTACAGCCTAAATGGGTAGTAAGATGCAATGCTAAAAAAAGATAGTTAAAAATATTAGAGCAATATTATAAAAACTATTGTTTTGGCCCTTCCAGGGAACCAACCATCTGGACCTATACTTACTTTTTGCCACCCTCTGACCATAAAGACAAATAGTTAAAATAACTTCCCTCAAAAAGATAATTGTGTAGAGTCCCATAAAAACGGTTTTATTGTTAGTTAAATTTTGTTTTTTAAATCTCGTTTTTTGGTGATATTTCGTGTTTATTCAAAATAACATCTTATCTGGGGTATTAAGTATTATTTACATATTGAGACAATGTATACAAAATTAAAATTTATAAGTGAAACCTTATCTATTTGTTTTAAAATTCTTTGTCAAGATTGTCTGCATATTTCACAATTTTGTAGCCTAAAGTTAGCTTACACTACAATAAAATACTAATCAAATTACAGCATGGTCTAAAAACTATCTAGGAATAAAGTACTTGATTCCATCTTTGTATGACAATTTTTGCTTTATCGCGTCTCACCATTTTTACGGGGCTCTAATAATTGGAAAACTTTTTTTAAAGGAAAAAAAATGTAGCCTCTATTGAAAATAACAAATTATAATTAATTAAAACAAAATGCTGAATAACCTAGAGTTCGCCCTCACCAAATCAGTAACAGTCCAATAGTCATTTGAATATTTGAATGTACAATGAGTTCTTGATACAAGAACACTCTTTATAGGACAGGAAGCAGTTAATGATCGGCCAATAACAAACTGGAACAAAAAAACAACAATTTAAACATAATTAAACCAGTATTTATGCATAAGCTATCAAATAAGCATATAATTAAATGGATTTAAATGCTGTACCCTCTAAAGTGGTCACATAGTTTAAGACTCCCCTCTTGTTTAGATTCGATTGCTGGTGATGGGGAAATCGCTGTTTGAATCTTGGTCAGGGTATTATGATAGTGATTTTCTTGAATGGTTTCCTTCTAACTCCACACAGCATTTCTACTAAAATTCTTGCTTCCGTATTCTTATATTAGTGAACTTGTAATTAATGTGTGTATGTGCTCGCTTCTGTGGCCGCATAGTTTAAGTCCCTACTTTTGCAAAAGACTGACTTCCTATGATAGGAAGATCGGGGTTTGATCTCAATTGGGTGCAATAAGGGTGGTTTTTCCTGAATGGTTTTGCACTCTCTCATCGTGCAAATACAGGTGCACTTGATCTAAATTCAACCTTCATCATCCCTAAACCATTAAAAGTAATTAGTGCATTGGGTACACCCGAACAGGTAGTAAGACACTGTGCTAAATAAATAAAATATGTGTGTAGGTAGTATGATCAGGTTTTAATAAGCAGTGAAAAAAAATATTTTTTTTTAATATCGAATAACTTATCCTTAAATTCAACAACTTTACTAGGAAAGAAGAATTTAGAGGGAATATACCCATAGTTACACGAAAAACAACCCTTAGTACATACGACTAGCATTCAAACACCGATCTCCTTTAGAGCAGCAGTCCAGTCTATTGCAAGAGTGACGACTTAGTCCATTCACTACAGAATTGGTTTCATAAAATATTATAGGTGTGTGAGAGATATGGCGATGCCGTTTTTTCGTTCATATGTCCCAGGGTTGGGATACCAGTTGTCTTACTGCGCACTTGCTATCACACGGCTATGTGATGATTCGATGATATACCTAGCCCAGTGTAAGATTTATTTATTAGTTTTTTTTATAACTGATGAAATTGGTAAATTTTAATGTTTGTATACAATTTATTTAATTAGTAATTAAACTTTTAATATTTTAAATTCAACATTGAAGCGACATAGTTAGTTCTCTCATGTTTAACCAACTGATACTGCGAGCCAGAGTACATGTTCGAGTTACGCACAAGCTGCTCCAGCCCCTTATATATTACCTACCCCTTGCTTCTTGGACCCCTTGTCTTTAGTGTTAAAACCAACCAATAGGCGAGTTCTTGGAAGTCTGGTGTGAAGGCTTGCTTCCTATTGGGTAAAAGGTGGCCAACTCTTATCACATTTTACAAAAAGAACGGAAGAAGTTTTTAAACAAAGAGGTTTAATACGTAATATATTTGAATTTACTTCTGAAAATGCATTATGGGCTTGAAACTCAGTAAAATAAGTAATAAATAAAAATGGTATTAATTATAATGTAATCAAGATGAAATAGACCTATTAGAAGTGTTAGATAAATCTACCATAACCGAATTTATGATTTTAATAAATCTACAATAGGTGAATTTATGATTTTAATAAGGGGATGATGAATTTGTAAGGGTGTATTCATTAGTATTTTGATGATAAAGGTTCTACTTATATATATTAATAATTTTACTTACTGTGATTAGAATGTTAAAAAATCAATAAAAAGCTAGCATTAAGTTTTTGTTATTATAATGGTAGGTAAATTGCAAAATTACTCGGAGAACATAAATGCACCCATGATTCAAGCAACTTTTTTTCTGAAAATTCAAACACAAAGCATGTTTGCATATTTTCTGCATTTTGAATATTTCTCTATAAATAATAAAACTTTCTATGCCCATATATCACCATTATGCTACAAAAACTTATGTTCTTAGCAGATAAATAAATATTTGATTTTCCATATATTGTGTCTCATTGAGGCTACCAATGAGCTGTGGACAGCATAGGAACATCTAGCCGGATGGCTAAGGGCCTAGCAGCTAGAAGCCCGATTTTAAAAAGCAAAATCAGTTCCTGGTACATGCGGCTTTCACCATTTCATCCTTGTGTTGGAAGATTCCATTAGAACAAAGAGAATCAGTTCTGATAAGAACTTTAGCACGTTTTTCCATTTCTCTGGAGATTAAACCACCTACGGTCAAGATGTCACAGATCTGTATAAACTCAAACCTTACATGTGCTTTGACAGTCACTGTATTTTTGTATTGATACAGTAGTCTCGGAAACTCGACATGCACACGTGTACACAGTCGTTGGCGCTAGTCATCACAATCCAAGGTCATTCAACTGTATAACTCGAGTGAAACAGTCATGTTGTGATGTTTTACAAGTTCTGTGTTTGTTAGTTTTCCAATTCAGTAATGTGTTATTCGAAAAAATATATTATTTTTACAGTAATGTACTGCATTTCTGTATATTACATGTATGTATATACACCATTATATTAACAGGTAATATATTGTACTGTATGTATATTACTGTTACTTTACCATAGAATACTACAGTACAGTTCGACTGTACTTTCAAAACCTGAAGAGGAATGTCTGTTTCTGTATGTAGTTAATTTTTTTTTATGTCAATCCTTCCATCACAAAGGGTTTTGAAAGGATGTACTACTTCCCTGAAAAGGAGGCCGATTTTGTAAAACACCAGTAGCCTACACCATACTCTTCAATAAGACATGGCATTGCAGATGTAAGTAAGATTTAATTAATTAATTATTGAAACATTTTTATGCACTTTTTCAATCATATCACTTAGCAATTGTAATTTAGTGCTCTAGAACAGTGTTGTTTAAATTTTACTACAAAAGTACAAATCTATAATAATGTAGGCCTATAGTGTTTACATAAAATGGTTTTTAACTAGCCACACTATTAGAATATTGTAACTTACAAATTAAAATAAAAAAATAACAGATTCAAATTTCACTATGTTTCTTTCACAGCCTTTTTTGGCCATGCTTTTGGATTTAATTAAAAATTAGAGAGAGAACTCTGGTAACTCCTCTGTTTCAGACTATCATATTTGCTTAATAAGGCATTGGTTTAACACATAAAACAAAAGTGGTTTAATCTGAATGTATTTCAGAGGTAAGCAAAGTTTGTAAACTTTTTTCTTAAATCTGAACAGTTTTATTGACATGTTGTGGGAGAAGTTTGATAGAATTATTTGATTACACACAAAGCTATACATTTTTTCCTTAAATATTGCACTCTTTACCTGCAGTCTCGGAAACAACATTTATGCCCAATTTTTTTTAAAACTTTACCATTTTAATATCTCAGAAAGTATGTGGCCTAGGGAGGAAACGTTTAAATAAATTAGTAGCTTGTTGGTAGTAAAAGGTAATAAGGTTTCATGAAAACCTCAAGTAGTGGGTGTCATGGCCTGGGTGAAATGTCGAGAATGCCCCGCATTCAAAGACTATTTTAAAACTCGGTTAGAAACATCTATTGATGAGCCTAATGCACCTATAACATGGAATCCCTGGGTAACTGATTCAATAAGGCAAACAGTAAAGGCCCTTGAAAATGGAAACATCCCAGACTTGTCAGAAGACCAGAATACAAAAGCATTTCCAGCATTTTTTGGAACATTTTTATGTTGAACGAGAACAAACCCAGACACATAATCTCAAAAAGAAATGTTCTTAGGTCATAAGCCTAAAAAAGGTGGCTTTACATAAAATCCTAGGATGAGATTAAATTAAAAAAGCTGCCAATGAGCAAAGTCAAGTTAGTTTCTTTCCTGTTGCCTTGTGGCGCACTGCTTTGTTATATTCCTTTGTGCTGGTTTCATACTATGTTGGCTTATCTGGATCATTCTAAGGACAGTGATTGTCTAGATATTGATCTAGATTGCTAAAAGAACTTACATCAGAGTTTAAAGAGTTCAAAAGTTCAAAAATAGATTCATTGCTGCAGCGCTAGCTGTTCTTAAAGAGAAATATAGTGGATTCAAATCAGCAGGAACTTTTTTGTCAGTTCCCATGGAAAAGGGTGCGACAATAATGTCAAAGGTAGTGTGTAGACGCGTTAAGAACCGTTTGTGTGTAGTGTAGGACTACAATGCCACTCGGTTTGACAAGGCAACTGAATACTTTGGTGTAACCAAGATTGTAGAGTCGGTACACCAAACCTTCGACTTTGATGCCTCTATTTTTTTTTACTGTCCAACTCTTTCATAAATGGCCTATGTATATTAATTAGTAATCACAAATTTACTGCAGTAAAATGCTCTTGTTCAGATAACATTATGGGAAGCTTCTTCAACAGTGTGAATGTATATTTAAATAAACTGTTGTTGAAATGAGTTCCTTGGAAATTGATATGAGAATAGAAGTTGGGAAGGGTACGCCTTTATATACATTTATTTAGGTGGGCATTACACATGTATGGAGGTTAAAGCGTTTCAGGAAATGATGAAGTTGTTATTTTCTAAATTTGGACTTATCATAATAGACGCGCTAGTCCTATGAACTATACTCTGATGTGTATGCTAATAAATTATCCTATACAAGGTTTGGACAAGTAGGCCTATTTTTATAGTAGGCCTAGAGAAGTTAGGTGAATACATTTTTTTACGTGCCTCGTTTTTTAAAATTCTGAGTCTTTTTCCATTGCAAATGTGTATTATATATCTAAAGCAAACATACACCCAAATATGTATTACTATTACATTAATTTAAAATAAACTTCAGTTGTGTGTTGATGATCATACCTCAGAACGGTCAAGTTTTATGACAGGATAGTCATGATTTGATTTGTGCTCGGAAATTAGTTGAGCTGTTTCAAAATCCATTGTTCTCTTGCATGGAATATCCATAATTTAGTTTTTACTTTTTAGTCAATTCCAAAATCACAACATTGGTTAAATAAATAAATAAATTTGGCGGGATATTGTGCATTTATTTTGGAACCAAATTAATTTCATAGCTAGTAATCAAGGTGTTA
Source organism: Timema douglasi (assembly GCA_901482245.1). Lineage (NCBI taxonomy): Eukaryota > Metazoa > Arthropoda > Insecta > Phasmatodea > Timematidae > Timema > Timema douglasi. The sequence goes on along the minus strand of CABEEJ010006089.1, from coordinate 8,166 downwards.
ATATCAAAAGGTTTAAGCACTGAGAGATTTAGTTTAGTAAATAGGTTCAATAGCACATCATATTAAATAAATCGAGTTTTTTTTAGTGATTTTTTAAAGTATACCTTACATATTTTAGTTTGTTATTGGAAGAGTACAAAAACTAAGACCATGTCCGAATGGTCTGCGCACTACGAACTTGTGTGTTGTGCACTTTACTGTACACTTTAATAAAACACAATTCTAGCGCCCCTAAGCGCATAGGTTGCATGCATTTAGACTTCTTGGACAATACAATACACTTATTTAGTCTTTTAGAGTGACATAGTGGCCACTTATGAAAGCTGTGTGCTCCGTGGCAACGAGATTGATTTTTGATAGTGCACATACTTTGGAGAATATAGCAATATATGTATATCGTCAGCCTAGAGGAAAAATTCTCTAAGTGGCATTTTCAATTTTCAAGCCTCACTAAGTGAATGATGACTTTTTCCTGACAAAGGATCTTATTTTTATTTAAAAAATTAGATAAATATAAGTTTGCGCACTTAATGACTTTTTCTTTTAATAGATCTTGATATTTTAACATATGGACACATACAAACTCATTTCAAGCAAAAAATGCCTTTAATGAGTTTTACCTCTACGCCCAAGATATGTCAGTGGATATCTTCCCGTTATTAATTTTATTATGTCATTAAAATATTATTTTTAATCTAAAATTTATAATTTTATAAAACACATTTTTTGAAATAAAAATATATTTCCTTTAAAATGAGATTTTTATTCTACATAAATAATGTTTAGGCTATTGATACATGTAAATGTATAAATTATAAATCAAACTTATTTCAAAATAAGAGTTTACGTCGTTTATTTGTTCCATTTAAAACTTTATTTTAACTAAAGTGAACGATATGGGGTAGATCGTGTCTGACCTTTAGTAGGGATCATCCCTTTTCTATGGCTTCAGTAATGGTGCTAAAATGGGTGCATCAGAGCACTTTAAGAGAATTCGGACACAATCAAAAATGACTTCCACACTTGTAATATTTTAGCGAGTTAAGTGCATAAAAGCCAAATGAATAATTGGAAATCCAATTTTATATATTATATTTTCTAAATTAATATAAACAATATATATGTGGAAAATTATATCAACAAGCCAAGCTATATAGGGGATTTAACAGGGATTTAAGACATTCAAACTTTTAAGGTTTTAACAATATCTTAACCAACATACGGCGACCATTCGGCGCTTGGACATTATTAGTTTGAAATGCAACCACGTCAGTCGGTCAGCGCACACTCTTTCTATCTTTCAGATTAACCTCGATGTGTTTCTGAGTTCTTTGAGTTCCTTATATCTATGTTATTCTACTATCTTTGTTCTTATGAACATAATAAAAGGACATTACTTTATTTTGATGTTAAATTAGGATATCTTAACTAATGTTGCGCAAGGAATTATAAAATAATAAACCTTATTAACCAGGCGTATTGTTACTCATTACTGTTCGTCAGTTCGTGTTATGTATATTATATAAGGAAGGTAGTCGTCAGTTGTAGTGCTGTGTAAAAATCTAATATATTTGTATTTTAACTTTCATAACATAATTTAAAATGAAAGTTGCTGTGGTCAGTATTATTTTTAAATAATCACCATAAATATAGGACATATTAAATATAGACAGGGACCCAGCTTATCTAGTCCTACAGATTTTGGGGGGGCCTCTACATTTGTAATCCAAATTTTGGGTATACCCAACTTTATTTACCATGATTAAAGCAATGTAGGCCATATAAATCGAGAATATTTCCAGAGGCATTTAAGACCCTAAAACCAACTTGTCTTATCTTAATATTGTATATAACAACAAATAATCTAAACTCATATCAAATACCTCAATTGAAAGAGAAACTGTTGGCAAATTATTCTTAAAAAAATTATTTTAGTTGCAGCAAACAAAATGCAATCATTCAATATTTTTTTTAATATGCTTAGTAATAAAACCACATTTTTACTTTTTTTTTTCTAAAAGCTTAAATGTTTTTGTTCACCATGTTTGTTACACTCAAGTGTGGCGTTGATAGGTTATCACCAAAACTGTGTTTGCTTAGATAAGGTGTCATTTTCGTAGTTTGACTTGGTATGCTTCAAGTGAAGCATTATATTAAATATAGAACAACACCTACCTAGACCAGAATGGAATGGGCCAGTTTTATATGCAAAAATGACCCATTCCATTCGAGTTTAGGTAGGGGTCCTCTGTATTTAGCAGCCTTGAGTTGCACTTGAGGCGTATTCAGTCTGACTATGAAACTGTTCCAAGGACTTCCATTAATAATATAAATAAATAAAACAAATTAAGAATTCATGTATTTTTTATGTTATAAACACACTGTATAAAGATCATTTAACATTTCTGTTTATAAGCCCATCAACACAAGTGAGGTCATTGGTGTCTAATATCAAATAATTGTATATATATGAGAGTCTAAACCTACACCTACACTCGAAACACAAATTTGTGAAGGGAAAAACTTTTAAAATAATACCTTTTTATATAGCCAATAATATGACTTGGATATTGTAGTTGATTTATACTCTTAATGAATCAATAATGTTGTTTTGTGTATTTGGGGATAGGGTGTGTCATACAACCTGATCATGTCACAATGCTACAAAGTAAAATTTGGCAAAACCAATAAATTGTCTTCTGGGAAAGGGTACAGTAGTGAGCTTCATTTCTTGGGGTAACGAGGTCATGCTCCTAGAGAACTGTTTTTCAAAACTTTGATGATAGAGGACCACCAAATGGAAGTTATGGACACTGCAAGACCACCAGAGGCCCTGGGAGTTTAAGGCTCATTCTCAAATTGAGAGATAATTTATGTCTCCAGTCTGTATAAAATTTAATATTCTGTTATAATAAAACAGGCAACAAAAAAAAAGTTGGTAGTAGAAAGTGTATAAAACTTTATAGAAACATTTAAATATGGTGATATTAAAAACAAATTAGACAAAATAATTATTAAAAGTCCCTCTCATCACCTCACTAACTGACCCCACCTCTTAATTTCTAAGTTTGAAGTTCTATAAGCCTACAGAAATAAAAAAAGAATAAACGATATATAACCATGATAAAATCCTCATGTATTACTGTTATTTTCATTTGAAGAATCCATTTCAATATATTCATGAATTTAAACATTTTAATCAATGTATGTTTGACCCCAAGTAACACACTGGGCAAACAAGATATTTTGAATTTGGCGCTAAAAACTTTCAGAATGCTTCGCTGTTCCCCATTAGCCGTAGTGCTTTGTCCTGTACTTACTAGTTCTTGTTATTTCATTAGTTAAATAGTTTATTTAATATTATTTGGTCAATTTGTTTTATGTTATTGAATAATTATTATAATGTTATAATGTCATAACCACCAATATATATATGTTTATACATATGGACTTACATAACTCGATTTGATGCACAAGCTATAATTGCTGGCTTAGCATGTATGAAGTAACATACACGAGAGGTTGCCGTAGAGCGCTAACAATTCATAACAATGAGTATACTAGCCAGGCTGAAAGCGGCCAATATCATAATGTAAAAGACCTTGACTTTTTGGCAACAGCGTGTTAAATTCTCTTTATCTCGCGGGTGGTCACTCTGACACCTTACCAATACAGGCGACATCTTCGGGTCGTCCATAGTACTGGTACTTGGAGGGCATCGTCGGTGCCTGGGATCGAGTTCGGTTGAAGCAACACGTAGTTACAGCCTATAAAGGGTTTGGTCAACTTAGTCAGTCTAAGCATTCGCAAGTTAAGCCAGTTCTTACACGAGCACTTGTGTCCATTCTTCTTATTCTTTTTCTTAACACTATCATCACATTTTTCTGTCATCTTTTAGAATCTCCTAGTAAAATAAATTCACAAACCTACATATTATTTTGACACCACACAATTATCTTGCCTGCAGTCTTAGGGTTACGGCAATAGAATTGTGGGAAATGAAGCGCATATAAAAGCAACAAAAAACTAAAATATCAGTAAAAAGGGCAGCACTTAGGAGTGTGCAGCATAGGTGCAGGAGGCTCCAGGATTTGCTAGATGACAAAGGGAAAAAATAAGTTGGGATGAAACATTTTTGTTTTTGCGTTCATGTAGCAGGTTCCCTGAAGAGGCGATCTAGTAAATATTAACAGAGAGTAATAATCAATAAAATACATAGTCATAACGTTTGATTTATTGAACGAGTGAAGCTAGTTCTCTATTTTAACCTTACCGATTTGCACTTGTCTGTACTTGATGCGTCTCTCACAATAACGTATTAATGCATCAACTGATTTAATTAAAATTTGCACACATGCGTTTTATACCTTTATACATATCAAATTCATTTGTGAAGAAAACTGAATTGGGGAGAAACCACCCCTTGTGTGTATAAAAACATGTCTTCTATCATCATTATTATTACATGTACTTTTAGATTATTTCCTTTTGCCTTATACAGCTGATTAATTTGTTACTACCTCTCCAGGCAGATACTTTTATGAGTACTGCTGAGCTAACTGCTTACTTCAGGTTGATCCATTAGTAGAATGTTAAACCAAATTTTCATAGGAAGAATCTTTTAGAAAATACAAACACATATTTTTGTGGTCAACATTGATCAAATTTTACTATAATATAATGCTGTGATATAGATATTGATAATATCTATTAAAAGTGACACCAGCATATCACATGATTAGATCGAATATGTGGAAGTAGATCTAGAAACTGTTCTATATGTCAGATGAGGCTCTTCCTATTAAATGTGGACTGTAGTTGACCATTCAAAATCATCAGCACAAATATTTGATCATGAATTAAATAGCACAGGCCTACCAACCCACCATACATACATACATACACTTTACTTGAGATATAGTATTAATGATTTTTCTGTTTCGTCTTCTAGGTAACTGGTGCCAATAAAGGTATTGGCTATGCTATAGTGAAAGATTTGTGTACAAAGTTTGATGGTGCTGTATACCTCACAGCAAGAGATGAAAGCAGAGGCAAAACAGCCGTGTCTGAATTACAGAAGGTTATTTTGTTTGTATAATCTTAGTATTGTAAGAACATATTATTTTAAATTGTATTCTGGTAAGAAGTTAATCCACACGTGCACATTTCCTTGGAAGTAAGACAGTGTGGGTTAATATCCTGCTGATAAAGGTGTATTAGGCCTATCTACTATTTACAAACGAGCATCTTGTGACTGATAGACCTGGCTTGCTTGATACAATGTTGAGATCAGGGAGTTTTAAGTATTACTGGTAAAATTTTGCTAGGCGACTTTTCCCCAGTCAAAAAGAAGCCTTGCTAAAGTACAAAACAGCAGAAGTAAGTGAGAAACCATCTGAGAACATGATGAAAACCGATATCTTAGGGCTCCCATGGTTTGGGGCCTCGAATTCTGTTCCATAGGCAGCTCGCGATACCCTTATCAATCGCTAATGCCCCCCACATCAGGCACTACTAGTTTAGATGTTAACTTTGTGGCCAGTAGTTTAGTATCTTCAATAAAGAGAACTAATCAAGCTATAGTAAACTGACTTTAGTTTACTATAGCTTGATTCTTCACCAATCCACACCACTCAATCCCTTTACTGCTTGGAGTCCATACAGACAATGCTACTCCCTGCGGTTCCACAATAGTGTTGTAATAGGGGTAGTTATTGTGGACCACGTAGAAAGGGAGTCAAGAGTATAAAAATTAAGAGCTTTAATATTTTGTACTATATTTCTTATCAGTAAATTGATTCGCAAAGTGCTAGGCAAACATACAAGATGTACAGGAGTTTGGATGATGATGCATTTTGGGTTCAAATATGAGTACTGGGATGACTCCTTCTAAATGGATTCCAACTCACCCATCACATAAATGTGAGTACACTTCCTCTAAATTTTGCTTTCCTCATCCCCACTACCATTTTAACTGTACCTGATAATAAAAAGAAGTTCATTTTAAAATTCCCAAATACATTTATTCAGAAGGCTAGCAATTTCCTTAAGCAAGGACTGTCATTATTATTAGGGTTGTTGCCGACCTTATGAAGTCCATGCCAAATTAAGAAATGGCATCCAGGTAAAGGAATTAAATTTAGTACAAACCTAAGATTCCTCTTGAATTCATTGTAATTTTTAAAAATTGAAATAGGGTTTTAAGCTTTTAAAAATAAATCAACACATGCTTAACGTTCATTTATGGTTTTATTTAAAGAGGAGATCACAAGAATTTAAAGAAAAAGTAATTTTAACTATATATTCAACTGGAGGGAAGGTGTAAAAATGTTGTGCACATTTTTATGGATTTAAATTCCATGCAGTTTCACTACTGGTTAGATTTTTTTTTTACTTTGTGTGTTGATTCACTACATAAGAAAACATTACATTTAAAGTCTTAAAAATATTTTTTGAAGAGAAGGGTGAAAGCAAAATTAGACTGCTATTGTATGGGGCAGCGGTTCCCAAACTGTGGTTCGCGAACCGCACGGGGACTCGTCAAAATATTTCTGTAATGGCGGATTTGTTCAGTACTTTGTGAGGAAATGGGAAGCATTAACAATTGTTTATTGTCTCACACTGAAGCCAGGTAAGTTTCTCGAGGTAGAATTCTTACAAGATTGTTTGAACTTAAACACTAAGTTTTCATTTTTCTTACTAACCATCCATTTAACAAAGCAAAGTGCATGCAAGATCAAATGTGGCTCCAGGCTTTGAAGTTGGCCCCTCACGAGTAAACAAAGTTTCAAATTCACGTCTCATGTGTGTAAGAACAAATACGCAACAAACAAAACTTTTTTCAAGACAATCCGGAACAAACAATTGCAACACTAACAATTTAAATTTTTCAAACTGGTGGGGGGCAGGGGGGTGCGTTACCAAAAGTCCCCCCCCCNCCCCCCCCCCCCTCCCATGTAAACACACCATTTGTGGGTTTATCAAAACGAAACAAACGAAGAGAAACTATTGCGATCATAAAAACATGAATGTTTAAAACTGGGGGGCTACTTTAAAGTTAGCCCTTCATGATTAAACAAAGTATCACAAGTTTACGTCTCATTTGTGTAAGAACAAATGTGGAATAAATGAAACTTTTGCGCAACAATCCAGAACAAATGATCACAACCATAAAAACCTCAATTTTCCAAAGAGGGAGGGCTACTGTGAAGTTGCCCCCCTCCTCTCTTATGTAAACATAACATTTGTGGGTTTATCAAAATGAAACAAACGAAAATTTTTGCATAACAATCTGGAACAAACGAAGAACAAACTATTGTGATCATAAAAATATGAATTTTTTAAAGTAGGGGGCTACTGTGAAGTTAATCCCTCACTTGTAAAAATGTCACAAGTTCGTGTCTCATTTGTGCAAGAACAAAGGTGGAACAACAAAACATTTTGCAGAACAATACGAAACAAACTATCGCAACCATAAAAATGTTAATTTTCCGAAGTTTTTCCATACCATTTGTGGGTTTATCAAAATGGAGGACGAAAAATTTTGCGGAACAAACGATTGCAATCAAATAAATTTGAATTTTTCAAAATGAATGGACCAACCACAGACGTAATTGACAGATATCCCGTCAGAAATGTAATCAAAGAGAACTCTACTGAAGAATGTATTGCTCTTTTTGCATGACAGATATCCCGTCAGAAATGTAATCAAAGAGAACTCTACTGAAGAATGTATTGCTCTTTTTGCAAACTAATTAATACATCTTAGCCCTTGCTACCCTGATGCTTCAACACTGACCAGGCAACGAAATTATCAAACCCTAAGTCCAAACAGTTGACTCACGGAGTATCAGCTTACATCTGTGCCAACACAACAAGGCTACTTGACGTACACTACTATAATAAAGCTGAAGTCATGTATCCATGCTAAGCTCGAGAGTTGCCAGTGGTTGCCCTTAAGGATCACTGTATAATTAGCGTTTTTATACATAACTTATTGAAATAACAAAAAATATTAATAAAACTATTATATTTTTCGTTTCACAGTTGTGGCAGCAAGAAATATTATAGTGGCTACATGAAATATTAAAAAACACAGTATTACAGTATATTCACACTAGTATCATATTATAACTGGCCACCATAATAAATAAATTCTTTTTTTTT
>CABEEJ010006088.1:17635-43223 GCA_901482245.1 Timema douglasi | reverse complement strand
CACATTAGCGTAAATGCGTATAACCCGAACGGGTAGTAAGACGCGGTGCTAATAATAATAATAATAATAATAATAATAATAATAACATTACGGTGACTGGGATTTGAACTCCGATCTTCCTTCATCGGCAGTATAATTTAACATTAAAGTGACACCTTAAACCATGCGGCCACTGACGTAAGTGTTTATTGAGTAGCTGGAAATCCGCATCATTGGCTACGCGGAATAAATGTCAGATTCATTTTAATATAGTTTCCCGATGTCGGGTAGGTCGGGGTTAGAATCCTTGAGTGGTATACTGTGGGTGGTTTTTTTCCTAAGTGGTTTTCCACTTTCCCTCCAAGAAAACACAGATACACTTCCTCTAAATTTAACTCTAACATATTAGCGTCATTATTACTTATATGTAGGTCTATTACCCGTACGGGTAAAAAGGCGCTAATCCAAAAATAAAATAACGTAAAACAAGCAACTAAATCTAAGGATTCAGTTTACTTTTCGTGCCATTGACTTTTCCTTCTTATCCGTGCAGATCAAAGGCGCTCCCAGCTGTTGTGCACTGTCGGAAAGGAGGGTGTGGTTGGATTCCCTAAGATTCTGGGGAAAAAAAAGTGGCAAGGGGGGTGCTGGGGGTTGCTTTTCATAAATCGGTGCGGCGTGTTGCGGGCGGAAATATCGAGACGGAATATAGAAGGGGAGGGTTTGGTTGCAGACAAGCAACCCTGGTCTGCTGCCAACATCACGAACAAGAGTAATTAATCTAACTCCACACCCCACCCCTCTCTAACCCCTGAAACCCGCCCAGCGGGGAGGTTTGGGTGCCTTTGTCTTCACAGCAAGCCGCCTATTTCCCCTACAATGGCTTGTGCATTAGGGGATGCTTGTCAGTACTCGGCAATGTTGTTTGTTTGTTTGTTAATTCATCCGAAAATTGGCGATAAATAACCGGACATTATTTTATTTGTTTACATAAACTCTTTAGTGCTCATTCGGGTATGTTGTATCTTTTGCAACAAGTTGTGTGTAGGGATGAAATGGGTTAGACACTGAATCTATTACTAACCCTGAAATAAACTTTCTGCGAAAATCGTCTATTTCGAGAGCCTTTGATTAGTTATATTATATATAAAAATAAAATTGTGTTCCTATAAACGAGTTCTGGACTGTTGAGTTCCATACGATGACAGATTATGATGGACTTTATGAATCTAATCACACTGTTGTCGAAGATTTGGTCTTGATGGGGTGTTAAACCAGTGTACAAATAAACCCCAAAACGCATGTCATAACTGTTCATTTAGGCATTGATGAAGTATGTTCATAATAAGGGACACGTTATTACAATTTTGTGTGTAATTGTTCTCCAGTTTAGTAATGTTTATCCTTATAATGTATATTTTTACTTTCTCTCGACCCCTCGAAGAGAGAAGTATTTTGATCGTGAAAAAAAAATAGAACTTGATATATCGGTAAAGTTGACGTTTCAGGACTTGAAATCGAAAAGTGGTTTTCGCGATGCCGTCCGTTTTTCTCTTTGCCTGTCTATATCTCGGACTAGGCCGAAACCATTTTATACCGATCGTGCCAAAACTTTGTATCTGGGGCTTTCATAATGCTCCCCCCAAAGTGTTTTTAGAATTATTTATCCAACCCTTAAAAAAACTATTTTAACGAGTTTGATTAAATTTTGTATCTAGGCAACTTTTAACATTACAAACAAGATGATCATTCTCGTTTTCCCAAGTAAATGACTTTAAAGGCACTTTAGAAAAGAGGAAATTTCCAATTTTGATCATATAGTCACAACTATTTGAGATACAAAATTACCTATCATTGTAGAGATGTAGTACTTTAAGAACGGGTAGTAAGACGCGGTGCTAAATATTATTATTGTAGTACTTTAAATAAACAATATTAAATATAGATCTCTTTTGTTGAAATATATTTTTTATAAAATCAATAGTTTCTGAGATATGAGCAAACATGTATATTTTTGTTATGGAGTACTTAGAATTATGAAGTTGATTGTTATGTTATTTGGTAGACAGAGATCTCTTTACTCAAGGTGTCTGTAACATTATATATTATATAATTTTTTCTATTTGGTGGAGTGTTTCTTCAACCATGTATATTATTTCGTTTCACCAAACTTTTTTACTAAATGTATTTATTATAAGATTAAAGAGAGATCAAGTATATGCGTTGAACCGTACATGCCACGTCGATTAAGGAACTATCTGACTTTGTCTTGAGTTTTGTTGGAGTATAAGCTAGAGTAATGCATTCGTCAAACCCTTTTAATTTTGAAATTCTGGCACGTACTTACATTAATTGGAATACCGTAATTTTCCCGTGACCCTTCTTAATAATACATAACCAACAAAAAAATAATTAGCTATTTCACTACTTATGACTTAAGTTATAACTTTTATAATTTTAGGGGCAGTCTCAAACCTGTGCTTGTTTGATTAATTTAAAATATTAATAATTAATTTTTTTATTTAATCTTTTGTTTTGTTTGTTACCTATTTTTTTTTATTCCTGATTTATAAATGTATTTATTATTAGTGATTCACCGCCCACTTGTCCCACGTATGAAATTGTATTAAATATTCCTTATCCTCTCAAAAATGAAAAAAACACTGTATATAGTGTGAATAAAGAGAACATGACTACGCCTATATGTCATTAGCTTTCACTGGTTTTATTTTGTCGCCAAACTTTTGTGTCCGTTGTGTAAATACTCCCCTCCTGAATACACAACTATAAATCACTGTGTTTACGCATAAAAAGGTTTGCCCCATGAAACTTTGTTCTCGTGTTTTGGCACGTCTGTTTCTATTTTATATTCGCCCCCCGCATTAAAAAACCATATGTTTCAAAAGCTAAACGCGTTAACTTTTTTTTCACATTTGGTTGTTGTTTTTTTCACAAAAACACAAAAAAAAAACTGTGAACTTCATGTTTGGTAGAGTGGCTTACAAGTAGTTATGGGCTTAAACTGGAAGTAAACCACGTTATTTACAAAAAAACAACAACTTCGTAATGGGAATATTTTAAATGATTACGTTGAGAGTGTTTTAATAATTTTTACTCTGCAATCCATGATTTTACCCCCTCAAGACTTTTGATGCAATGTTGTATATTTTCGATAATCTACGTAAATGGGTACGCTGGCGAACAATGAGAGAAATCAAATGTTGGCTGTAAAGAATTAGTTCTACGAAGAGATAATTGTATATAAGTAAACATAACACAATTATAAATTTAGTGGTCTGAGACGAACGATTGAAAAATTAAATCATCTTGGATGAAATATTGGGAATAAATAGTGTTGAAAGAAACATTTAAAGGACTACTAATATTGAAGTATTTATAATCTTAACAATTTGGATAGTAGGTTGAAAAATTATTAATGTTATAGATATAGGTGGATCGAATAGCTTATTTTCTAAATGGAGGAATAAAATAAATTGTCATGGGCTTATAATTAATAGAATAAGTGGCCAAGGAATAGCCCAACGTAGAAAACTGGACAAGCACTGAGGAATAATTGAAAAGAGAATGATCAAGGAGGCTTAATGTTGAAGAATTAATAGTTAATTTACTTTTATTTATGTATTTACTTGAGGTATTTAACGTGCACTTTCCTGGCTAACTAATTATATATGTACACGAAATTGTATATGCGCATGAGTGAAAGGGCCTAGTCATTTATCCAGGAAAGTTATTTTACATACGTTCCAGGGTTCTTTTACATACCACAATCGACATGTGTGCGACAGTTTTACTTCCCCTCAGAAATATGTTGTGCTACAAATGTTTGTCGCTTCAAAAAATGCGTCGACCCTGGTTGGGTTTGAACCCACAAACATTGGGTCTTAGGGCAAGCATTTTTTCACCAAAGAGCATACAGGCAATAATAGACACTGTTACCGAAACACAATATTTGTTCTGTGGATTTTCAAGTTTTCATTTCCCAAATCTATATTTAAAATATATATATATATTTGCCTATAGCTCCGAAAATATTGATTTTTAATATTCTTTCAAATAAATATTCTTTATTTTTTATTGGTCCGACAACTTTGCAATGATAAGCTATCTCGTATCTCAAAGAGTTGCTGAAATATTATCGAAATTGGAAATTTACGCTTTTTTGAAGTACACTGTCATTTTTCCGGGCAAAAAAAAATTAGGTGTGCACTTTTTGTTCTGTAATGTTAAAAAGTGCCTCAATACGGCTTTTAATCAACATCGTTTTCGCCTTCAAATAATTTTAGGGTTAGATAGATCGTTCCAAAAATTACTATGGGTAACCTTCTGAAAATCTTAGATAACAAGTTTTAGCCTGATGGGTATAATAATTTTGGTTCGAGTACCAGTAAAAGACAAATGGCATAGCGCTAACCACTTGTTCTGGTTCAGGAGAGCATGAAACGTCGACATCCATCAAAATATTGAATTCAGTTTTGTTTGTTTACGATCACAATACTTTCTCTCTCCGAGGGTCCGCGATAGATAAATGGGCTAGCGAGCCAAGGTAAAACGATCATGAATAAATCATATTATGAACGAGTGATCAAGGAGCACTGATTGAAACAATGCATGTTCAGGGAGGAATGTTTGAAAAACTAAATCTTATGGTGTGATCTTTGTTTGATTGGTGATGGGTTAGGACACCGAAATATCGCGAGACATGTTTTTACGAACTTTTGCTTACTACGTTAAACTTAATATACAAGTTTATTGTAGTATTTTTCAAGTTAAATGTACTATTTTTAATGTGTTATACATATGTGAAATAAATCAAAACGGAATTTTTCTTAAAATTTATTATTAGGCCTTCAATATGCAAATAATGGTCCCTTATGTCGATTCTTACATTAGAATTAACGACATCCAAACAATACCTATTTTTACTTAGAAACATATGATATTGTTCTTTACCTAGAATTGCTAGAAAAAAAATAACACCAACGGCACGATAATTTTCTTCTTAATATTCCTATAAAAGTCAAACTTTTCAGTCCACAAAATATATATTTACCTCAACCAAAGAGCATTAGTAAAAAAAAATTAAAACATGTCTATTATAACTGTTAAATTTTGACTTAAGGCTAATATTTAAAATTTTAAATTTATCCGTAGTTTTTCGATCCACATGCCACTATTTGACTAGATTTTTTTCCCACCATTTTCAGTCGAAAATTTTATTTTATTCATTGACTTTAATAACCGAAATTAAATTTTGTATTTAACAAAATTCAATCATTTAACTTATAGTAAGTAAATCATGACGGGAATGAAACTCTATGGTTATAATTATATAGTAATACTTTTAACAAATACGAACCCGCTTCGGCGGCCGCATAGTCTAAAGCACTACGTCCGCAGTAGACTAGACTGCTGATGACGGAGAGATTGCGGCTCTAATCTCGGTCGGGCGTACTGTGGTTTTACCAAACTAGTTATACTCTTCCTCCGCGCAAATGCAGTTAGCCTACACTTCCCATAACTATAACCTACTTAATCCCCAAAACTATTAGTTTAATTAGTGAATAACTGTATAACCCGAACTGTTAGTAAAACGTGGTGCTAAAAAAAAGGATTGTATTAAAGCTAAAAATAACAATACATGATAATTTTATGAGTGGCTAACTTGAAAAATGGTTAAGAAGACCAATGTTGATACATCTGAGAAATTGACTGTACGACTATGAAGAATGGAAACATATGACACGTCCGTTCACCACCTCTATGTGTCTTGTCTTTGGTTTCAGGCGCTTCCTTGTCAGTTCTGTTGGGCGCCGTAAAGCACTACCCCGTTGAGACCTCTCGCCATGAGATCAGTAATCTTGTGGGGGGAACGGAAGCCAAGGTCACTGGTCGATGTCTGGAGACTGCAGACCCTTGGTCACCTTGCTTCTGCCACCTAGAGCTTTGCATAGGTCAGTTATGTCACCAGAAGGTAAGGGAGTATGAAATCTTGTCGGGGGAACACAAGACAAGGTCACTGGTCGATGTCTGGAGACTGCAGACCCTTGGTCACCTTGCTTCTGCCACCTGGAACTTTGCATAGGTCAGTTATGTCACCAGATGGTAAGGGAGTATGAAATCTTGTCAGGGGAACATAAGCCAAGGTCACTGGTCGATGTCTGGAGACTGTTGACAATCGGTCACCTTGTTTCTGCCATCTGGAACTTTGCATAGTTCAGTTCCATTGCCAGAAGGTAAGAGTTTATGTAATCTTGAAGGTTGGTGGGATAACAGGGTTGCCACATACTGGAAGAGCAGAGGTAAATTTTGGTTTCTGTAGAAAAGTTGGAAAACACCGGGAATTTGAAAAAAAATTACAGGTGTGAGAGTACTCGAAAATTAGATTTCAAGTCGAGTTTAAGTAACGGCTAGAAATCGACTAAAATATTTTTATAGAACTCGGAAAATTTAAGACGATAATTGGAATTTTCGATTTTTTCATAGAAAATTCTTATTCCCGTATCCATTTTGTCATTTTTCACTTGATTGACTTTTACTAAGTTGTCAGGACTGATCTGGTAGATCACACGTATTACACAAAAATCAATATATTCAATTTAATTAAAAATTCGAATTTGTGTAAATATAATTTTTTTCTCGGAAAAAAATATTAATTTTAAGTAAACTATATTTGTACTTATTTGTCGCTTTCATGGATCTATTACAGAAATTCAACTTTAAATATATATTGTGCAAAAATTGTTCTATACTACTTCAACTCGAAAATAAAACTTGTTTCCATACAAACTCGACTCGAAGTCAAAAATGCCTACTTGCATATCCCTAAAAATACTGGAATAATTGTTAATTTGGAACATTTAGTTCAAAACTTAAAATGGTATATCTTTGGATAGATGAAAAAGTGAACTGAAGAATTAAGAACGTTTATTCAAGCATATCTTATTTATTACCCCCTTAAACGAGGGTTGTTAAATAACAAAACATGTATTTTTCCAACCAATCTTAAATCGTCCTATTTTAAACATGTTAGATGACTTCGCATTTAGAATTTCAATCCAAGTTGCATGGAAAAATGGGAATGCCTTCAGGAAAACCTGAAAAAAAAGAGGGATTTTGGTAGTAATAAAATAGTGGCAGCCCTGAATAAAATTGACCTTTTTTTTTCATATCTGAATATAATACCACCTCGATTTATCTGAATATATCAGAACCAAGCATGGCACATAAATATTAAAATACAGATGTATAAGTTTTAGTGTTTTTTTTAAGAAGGGTAATAAATGTTTTATTGATTCATGAAAAGCGATTTTTAAAAAGCACGACGCGTCAAAGAGTAGCAATGACAAAAGTTATGTGACGTAACTAAAACATCCTCAAAATAATGGTACACGCTTTCACTCGTTACTGACAGAAAGTAGTTAATTTCCCTTGAACGCTCCTTATAGACGCAAGTAATTAAAACCCGCGATATCAAACGATCGCACACAGCAGAGAACTTTTATTAGATGGAGGGAGGCCAGAGAGTAACGAGGTTGTAACTTATATAAAAACATGAAAGATTCTTATATATAAAATACCAGCTTACATTGCTGGGTTGCCAAAGTTGGGTATACCCTGATTTTGATTTATGTAGGAATACCGATCTGGATGATCTTAAACTCGTGCCGGAATCTTACCATATAGTGGTATTTTGGTAGGATAAAGGCCTTTCTATGATAGACTTCATACTATCGTTTTAAAAGGCCTTTTGTCCTACCAAAATACTATTATATACTAGGATTCTGTTACGAAATAAGGCCTTCCAGAATGGGTTTCATACAAAAATCGAGGTATTTGTCTCCGGATAAACTATAGACAAAGAAAGAAGTATAACACAATTTCTCTGGAGCACGTCGAGAAACACATCGAGAAAAACAACTAAAACCCAGGACTCTGCCCTATCAGGTTGGTACCCGTGCGGTCTGAAGTACTGCAAAGGAAAAGGCGAAGGTAAGAGCAGCAGTGCGACGGGCAGTTACCGGTGCGGCATCAAGACCTGCAAGAAGTGCAGCCTGTTCTCTTACTACGTGCGCCAGAAGCAGCTCTGCCTATGGGATGAATGACCCCGGGCGCACAGCTGAGGGAGGATTGGCGATAGCGGTGGAGGAAGACTACCCCGGGCGGTACATTTCGACGAGGAGGACGAGGAAATAGTTATCTGAGAATTCCTCCCCTTCTTTGCAGGTGGTGGGTGAGGGTGTTGAATTGTTGGTCGTATCTTCTTAGGGTAGTCCGCAGGAAGTTTGGGTGAAAGGTGGTTTCGGAAATTTGAACAAATACAAATCGGTACATCCCGTGGCTGTAGCCTATGTTTGTGAATATGTTGTGTAGGTGGGATTTCAAACCTAGACCTCTTAGATGGCCCGTCTGTTATTTTTGGGCCATACTATACCTACAGTACCACATCTACATATAGCAACAACGTTACCCCTAAGGCAGCGTGGGAAAATTAAACAATGGACAAAACACCCTATTAAAATAGGATATAGAGGAACTGTTTGTGTATATTTTCAATTGAAATGGATGTATTTCTTCAATTCCAAGACTATCAATTGTAAGATTCACCTTAATCTTTCAATACACCCAACAGAAAAATAAACTTTGATTCTAAGAATTTAAAAAAATAGATAACGCTCTATCTCATAAATATTTGTTTAACTAAAATTAATTAACTAACAACGATAGTACTTTATTTTATCATTAGGTATGTAATTATCATTTTCTTCTGAATCAATATCAGTCTGAGTCTTCTGAACTCTCGATATCTGCATCTGAATCAATATCAGTCTACTTCACATTCGGTCCGATTCTTCTTAGCCGTCTTTGCATCTTTACCATCCCAAAATATTTCGTCTTCTGAGTCACCGAAAGCGTTGGTCGAAAAAGAACTGCTATTCTAAAACGCACCTCGTTTTAAGACATGTTTAAATGAGGGGAAAAAAGTGTGTCTTAGAATATAAGAAATACGGTATATCATACGGAACTAGTATTGATTAAAATGAAAAATAATAAATACATTAACTGCCTCTTTCCTTCAACCTAATTAGAATACTTAATTAACGATTAGAGCTTCATATTATGGTTGCGGTAAATGCAAACATAGTAATTATTTGTTTGCCTTTTATTATGATTTTTACGTTTATAAGGCCCCTTTTGCCAAATGCACAAGACCACACTAAAATTATTTCCCAAAGATGGAGTAGAAAAAGTTTAGTTGGGTTGATAAATAATATTACAACCTTAGAATAAACGGACGTAATACACACCGATTTCCTGTTTATATAATGTACAAAGTATTTTACTCTAACTAACGTCGTGTTGGTTACGCCCATAAGACTATTTGCCTGGAAATTTCAAGTCACCCAAAAGGTTTTATCGAACTCCTTTTACCTAAACAGCTGTGGATTCAAACATAAATACAGTGAAACTTGTAAATGTTGGCAAATCGTGTTTTAAAATACACATGTATTTTTTAAGATGGCGATTTAGGGGGACGATATAAAAGGTCAGTGTTTTTGCAGTTTTTATAGCAAAACTTTTTCTGTCCATAATAAATAAAATATTGCTCCAGAAGAAACATGGAGTTTAATTTTCTCCACATGGTGATGTCAACAGTTGTTGAATATATTTTATATGCGTTATGGCATCAGATGAGAAACTTTTTAAATCAAAAGAAAAAGTTTCATTAAACTCCGGGACACTCTTGATGTATATTCTAGAACTGTTGAGGTCATGATGTGAAGAAAATTAAACACCATGTCTGTAGTGTATCAATATTCGATTTATTTTTTTTATTTTTTTTTACAAAAAAAGGTGTTGCTATGAAAACTGAAAAACACCATCCATTTCTCACGTCCGCTAAATCCCCATTTTAACTTTCATTAATTGTATAAACATATGCTAAGCGTAAGAAAGTTTCAAAAATGTTGGAGTAACCAACTTTACAGGGTTTGTTGTATTTATAATTACCTTTTCTAATTATTTAAAGTTAAATAATATATATCTAAACTTGCTTAAGATATTATATACAAGTACACAATATAATTCCATTTCCCCTTGCCTAGAAACATAGACCTAAGATGGCCGCCTCAGTAAGCGAGAAACTGCCTCACAGCCGTTAAATTCTAACACAATATCTAATTTTATGATGCTTTATTTACAAATATGGTTGACGCTAAAATAAAGTTGAAATATTTCAACAGGGCTCATTTCCCTTAATGATGCCCAAATTTAGAGTTTTATAAACATAAAATAAGTGTGAAAATGTGACATTAGCTCATTTTCAACTACTTTTTAGGCATATTTGCTAAGCTATGAGACTAGGTTTGATGAAAAGGGGCCCTAGATTTAGTTTTTCTCTAATAAACAGAGCCATTTTTGGGTAGTTTTCTTTCTCCTATTTTTTTAATTGGTATGACAAAGGTTGTTTATATCTGAAGGGCGAAAGGGAGTATTAGCTTGGATAGATTAGAGAAGTAGTTTCAAAAATTGACACAGACCATTGTATGTGGCATGACAGCGATTGATACTTTCTCGCTGACCGAGGCAGACGCCTTATCGGAAATGATTTTTCCAAAAATAAATCCAATACAGGTGGTGATTTTTCTTCTCTTAATACTTTTAAAAAGAGCTAAATTATGATTACGATATTTTAAAATCAAGATATACACTAATGAGAAAATGTTGTACATGATAAGATTGAATATTGGTGGCCGCATGTAATAAGGCTTCACTCTCGTGTTAGATTATACTGCTGATGACAGGGAGATCAGGGTTTGAATCCTGCTCGGGCGTACTAAGGTTTTTTTCCCCCCAAAGTGTTTTCCACTCTTCCTCTATACAAATGTGGGTATACTTCCTATAAATTCAACCTGCCTCATCCCAAACTCATTAGCATAATTAGTACATATGCGTGTAGCCTGAACAGGTAGAAAGACGCGGTGCTAAATAAATTGTAATCTGTAAATGTTTATTAATTTAATAAATAAAACAGTAATTAAGAAAATATTTTAAAAGTCTGGGGTATATTAAGCATCTGATTTTCTCTAGGTCAACATACTCAAATAATCTTTAATTTTTCTATTGATCTTGGGAATTTGCCTAACTCATACGAAATGTACTGCTTAGGGGTAGTTTTCAAGAGGATTTGAAGCTAAAATATATTTTCTCTTTAGTAATTTTAAAATAATTTTACTAATTAATAGATGTTAAATTGTTTAGAACAAGTCTATAACATATTTTTGTTACAGTATACCTGCATGTATGACTTTGTTTTGTGATGGAATTTGGAATGAGGATTAGATTTGAAAACCGCTACGAAAAGATTAGGTTCTCAAGTTGATTGTTTTGTTTGTATGTTGGTTCTAATAGTTTAATTTTAAGTGCAATTGCTATGACATAGAATAAAGTCTTTTTCTTAGATTTCTAATATTACTACCTAAAATATAGGAGATATATTAAAATACTCTTTGCCATCTTAATTATTGTAAGTCGCTCTAATTACGATACAATCAAATAACATTTTAGGTTAAGTTATGTATGATTGGTTGTACTAGCTAATGGTGTATGCCAATAGTTAATATTTGGGTTATTATGATGGCGGCGATATTTTGTATATACTTTATCAATGTTCTGACGCTTTAATTATTAATATATTAAATTTTGTTTATAAGAGAATGTGTTCTTGATTAATATACTTAATGTGCTTAAATACCGTAAATGTTTAGTAATAATTTAAATATTTTCTTCGATAGAAGTGTTCATCTTTTAGAATTAATACTAACATTCAATTATTTTATGATGTTGTATAAATTATGATGCTTTAGGTTATAAGGCTGGTCATTAATAAATAAATCCTACACTGCAGTTAAATTAGCTATTTTTTGTAGATTTTGACGCTATAAATAATTTTCTTAAACGCGTAGTGTTTTATATTGAAAAAATTATTTATAAACCCTAATGGAATAATAAAGTTAGATTCGGTGCTGAGTGTTTCTGAAAACTTCCATGGACAATGAACCATCATATAATATTGATGTGTTACTACATTCTCAACCTACGGATCCGTTACTTGGTGCTATACGTTATCGAGTTCAATCTTATTCGAACAGGTAAATAAAGGGATGCAGTGATAAAATAGATTACATAAGAGTATATGAAAAACATCTCTACTTTGTAAGTAACATTCACTCACATATAGAGTTGTTATAGTTTGAATTATCCCTAGTTGGTGGCTAACCCAATCGGTGAAACTAAAATACGATGTTATGAAACTGCCATGCACATAGTGAGTTTCTTAGTAATTATGCTCTTCATGTGGCCTTCATTTACCCTGAATAGTAGCAAGCAAAGCTGCATGGTTCCACTATGGCATCGCTTAAAGGGTCGATCCATACTTTAGTCCATCAAGACTTAATTAAAAAGAGCTTGAATAATCTTTAACACTTTATATAATATTTATTTTGGTACCGTTTTATCAAGACTTTTTTATTTTACTTCTCTGATATGAAGCCTTAGGGCTTGCAACTAAAAACCTCTCAAAATACTATTTCACAGCTACTTTTCTTCAATTTCGTTGAATATAATACTAATATCACTACTACTAGTAGTACTAGGAAATCATAATAATAATGATGTGTCTGTGTTAAATCAATCTATAGCCCAGTTTGATGAAAGATTATCCAGTACTAACGAATGTTTCCCAGGGAACGCCCGAATGTACTAATAGTACATCCTTTCCGTGGAGGCTCTTTCTATGTCCTGATGAGATGAGAGGATGATGAAAAGTGAATATGAAGCTCTTAAGCTGACTTTAGGTGGGATGGAAGGGTAAGTTAGAAAAGGTAATTGTTTTTGCGGTTTTTATGGCATTTTTTTTTAAATAAATAAAATATTGCTCCAGTACAATCATAAGAGTTTAATTTTCTTCACATATTAATATCAACATTTGTTGGATATCTGTCATGAGCACGGTGGCATTATCTAACAAACTTTTTAAATAAAGAGATAAAGTTGTCATCAAATTCCATAACACCCTTGACAGATATTCGAGAAGTTTTGAGGCTACCATGTGAAGAAAATTAAATTATATGTTTGTACTGGAGTGATATTTTATTTATTCCCCTCCAAAAAATGTTTTGCCATAAAAACTACAAAAATACTGGCTTTTCCTTACGTGCCCTTCCATCCCACCTTAACCCTAACTAACCAAACCCCTTTAGAGAAAAATCCCCCATTACCAGCCGGGAATAGAACCCGGGAACTCTTTGTCAGCAGCCATGGACTCTGAACACTGGACCAGTGTAATTTAAGATGAAATTACAAGAATGTTTCAATAAACAAAGTAACAATGGTAAATGTACTTACAGGAAAGGTCTTGTCAACTTATTTATTGAAACATCCTCACAGTCTCAACTTGATGGATTGCATTATGACCCTATCTAATATGTTATACCATTGTTGAATAATGCAAGGTAAGCTTACTATCAAGGGTAAAAGTTACCAGTGAATCATGGTTCACATTGAGTGTCGTCTCAAGTGCTGATAATAATCCTTAGTCCGTCAAATTAGGGCAAATTAATTAATCATGATGGTGCTTGTAAAATTAATGGACATCATGCACTCATTTTATTACATTAGCAAACATTAATATTGTACAAACATAGAGCTTTATTTATTACATATAAATAACTTTTAATGAGGGTGTAACTTTTTGCAAATTTTCTTCTCGAAAAAATTACTCGACAAATTGTGAGAGATGTGCATGACATTGTAAAAATAAAACCAGTTTTGGTTACCTCTTTTATGGCGATATTTGTACAGCCGAACTACGTAATTTATCTTTGACGCTTTGTAATGTTTTTATTGCTAAACAAACATGGTCATGTGGGTCTTATTCTTAAAGTATAAGGTGTGGCCTAAGAGGATAGTTGGGTACAAAGCCAACCACTAGCTTGGGTAATTCATTTTATAAATCGTGTCAATTGTTTAGGCTATCTATGAGATTTTATTTTTTAAATCGTTAATGTGTAAAAGTATTTTTCTTGGTAGACCTTTAAGAATATATGTTTAGATATCTTGCCATTGTTAAACTATTTCAATAGTTTTTTTCCTTTCCATATTTTAGTGTAAATGTAAATAAACCATTGTACCCATTTACCATACTTGAGAATTTCTTTCTGTTGTGTCAATTTTGAAAAATATTAACTAGGCAGGGATTTGAACCTTGACCTTGTAGCTTTAAGTCCTGGCTACTCTTCCAACTGAACCATCAGAGATTTCCTCCAAAGCAATCTGTCATTCAACTATATAGTCTAAAATAATGGTTGTAATCTTAATGCAATGTTTTCTTTTAGAAAGTCTTTGTACCAAGCACATCATACCGCTTAAAGGTTTATATAGTTGCATGACACTTACACTTGTAGATAATGAATATTTCAGCTGGAATGTAAAGTAGGAAGGTCAGGGTTCAAATTCCTGTTAAGGTTTCATTTATATATATTTACACAAATACTCCCATCAGAATGTTGCCTAAGATTGAATACCTATATTTGATTAATTTATATATTAAAACATCATGTACTCCACATTGTAAGAGTTAAATGTTCCTCTAAATAAAACTCCATTCTATCCTAAATAAATATGTCACAACCTGTATAATGTAAAAAGCTCCTGAAGAAGTGTGAGTATTTGATTATCTTTAAGTAAATGCAATTATGTCTCTGTGGGGCCTTAGCTTCTTCTATATTTTCTTTCAATGAAGGTTCCAGATGTAGTTTGTTTTTAATTGTAACGTGTTGAATGTTTACAAACCTTGTTTAGGGATGTATTATTTTTATTAATTTTTTTTCAAAGACTTGTCATAAAGATTGTGTGAGTAACAAGTAAAATAATGTTATATTTAATGGAAATAATTGGAATGAAATGCTATGTTGTTTGTACGTTTCTATAAAATATAACAAAAATAAATATACAGATAAAACTGTGAGGCAATATTTTAAAAAATTATTATTTTTGGTATTACTCTTTCAACCAAAATATGTTCCTTCACTTAACATAAGAATCTTTCCCCATTTATTTTGACTAATGTGATTTATAAACACTAATTGGTTAACTGCTAATTAATATTCTTTAACTATCTAATTTAGGCTGACATGTAAACTTATTTTACACTCAAGTTACATACGTTTTTCTCTATGTCTTATTAGCTGTATAGTCTGTATGCATTTAATTAATTATGAATAAACTTGCTTCAGTAGCCATATACTCCATGGCATCACACTCATGTTTGAATGTACCGCTAAAGATGGGGAGATTGGGGTTCAGATCATCTTCGAACGTATCGGGGGTGGTTTTCCATAAATGGTTTCCCACTCTACTTCCATGCAAATGCAGGTAAATTATCTCTTAAAAGCTTCCCTCCTCATCCCTACCCCATTGGACTAACTATCATATATGTGCATGACCTTAACAGGTAGTAAGACCTAAAAACCACTAAGGGTAGATTTTTTTTATCACCCATCCATTCGTGCTACATGCCTATGTACTAATTTCACTAATAGTTTTAAGGATTAGGAAGGATTTAATTGAGAGGAAGTGCACCCGCATTTCTATGGAAGGTGAGTGGAAAACCCTCTAGGAAAAACCACCCTCAATGCACCCGGCCGGGATCGAACCCCGATCTCCCCGTCTTTGGTGGTCTAGTCAAACACGAGAGTAGCGCTATAGACCACACAACCACCGAAGTGGGTGGCAGGTTCCTATTAAATTGTGGTTTGCTTCGCCTCGACTTGGTTGTCTTCTCTGTATCCCTATGAATGAGTTCATTCGCACAGTAAGAAAAGGATAGAGATTAGAAGTAGATGGTCCCCCGAAATTTAAAAAAAAATATTGAATAAAATTTAAATGAAACTTCTGAAACATTAAAATAAAAAATAAAGGTATGTTATTAATGAGTCATAAATTATGAATTTGTTATAATTGTAGCTACATGCAATATAAGCATCTACCCGGATTCATACATTTGGCAAAAGGGATTGGCTGCATAAGGCTATTTTCTTGGCCTATGACGTTACAAATCATATAGCATGGCTGGGTTTCATACTGTGTTCATATCGTACTAATAAAGGTGAGTTAGTATTTTACTCCTCACTGCTCACTCCTAACCTCCGTCCACCCTTCTCCTTCCACCCCCTCATCTCCCTGACAGTGAATCTTATAATAGGATTCCAATAGAAAAAAAGGAGTTTTAAGAAAACACAAACTTTTTTTTTTTTTGTCTTCATTGATTACTAACATTTTAATATAATATTTATGTTATTTTATAAATATTGATAGCTATTGAAAGCAAAAACTTCAGATCACATAACATCACATATTAATACAGTATATTTATAAGGTTTTAGTAACGTTTGTACATGTTAGATACAATTATTCCTACCAGAATCTTATTTCAGACACGTGTGTGTAAGAAAACTTCAACTCGATCCTGCTAAACAGAAGACTCGCTTCATCTTGAATGAGGTTTTGCAATGGTGGGAATAGTCCAATCACATTTTACTTCTTTCGGTGTGCAGTAGTAAAGATTCATTTATTTGCGTTATCCTCTTTATATTTGGTTTTGGCTTGTTTGTTCTTTGTTTTATAGGGCATATAAAAAATCTGCCAATATTTAGGCTTATTTTTTTAAACTTAAATTGCAATAGTTGTTTTCTTATAGATTGTTCAATGATGTAACAAATATTCTGAGATTCACCTTGTTTACCATCGTATACTCAGACAATTGTGTGAATATAAACTTTTCCTTTGTCTTTAGTTAAACTAAAAAAAAGGTACAGTTGAGCTCTCATAAGTATATACAAACATATTTTGGTGTTCGACAATCAAACCGATTTTTTATATTATTGTTTGAAATCTTATCTCGGTCGGTAGCATGTCTGTCTTCTGAGCTAAGGGTACAGGGTTCAATCTACAACATGGCCAAAAATGTTATCTTGGTGAAATATGGGTCTCCACCGTTTACAGTGATAGATTGACGGCCAGGGACTGGGTGCTGTGTCCGGTTTAAATTTAAGTTAATTTCTAAGTAATTAGCTGATATAATTATTCGGTTCAGAAAGTGCACAATGAATACTTCAAATAAATAAAACATGGTTTCCTGTGTCATACACATTTTACTAAGTTAATTAGAACATTGCAAGAACAATTTACATCACATAGATAGTCTCAAAGGCCACTTGGTAAATTCTACAAAACGTGACGTAAGCATGAAATCAATAATTCGTCACCCGCTTCGGTGTTCGAATGGTCTAAGGCGTCACTCATGTAATATACTTTTGTACTGCAAATTATATGGAGATTGAGGTTCTAATACCGGTCGGATGTAATGAGGGTATTTTTTCATAAATAGTATTGAGCTCTTCTTTAATACAAATGCGGATACCCCTCTTCAAAATTTATCCTTAAGACATTAGCTGTGAGTTGTATCCTACATGTGCGTATAACTCCAACGGGTAGTAAGACATGCTAAAATATATATATAAAAAGTGAATTTATATTAAAATTAGGGGCATATAGTTTGGAAAATGCGGTAGCTTAAAGCCAAAAGGCAAATTTTGAAAGGGACCAGTGTAGCACCTAACCCTTCAGAACAATGCGCCCCAGATCTTAATGCAACACACCTATATTAATTATAACGAAGATAAAATGTGCATCAATTCCAGTATTTCAGACATACGTTATTTATTACCTTGGTTACACAGAACGTTAGTGTAAGTTGAAAAGTCGACAGAATAGCATATTGGAGGACGTGTAAGTAGTTGTGCTGTTTTTAGAGTAAGAATGAAAAAAACTTTAGAGGAATTGTATGCACCTTATAAACATTTATTTTTAACACCGCGTCTTACATCCTGTTTAGGTTATACGCATGGCACATGTAAGCTTCTAATTACACTAATGAATTAAGAGATTAAGTTTTAATTTAGAGGAAGGTACCCTTATTTGTGTGGAGTGAGAGTGATAAACCATTTTGGAAAAACAACCCTCACTACACCCGACTGATATTCGAACCCTGATCTCTTTGTCATCGACAGTCTAGTCTAACTTAAGAGTAAAGCCTTAGACCATGTGGCCGCAGAAGCAGGCTATAAACAATTAAAAGACTATGTTTTGCGTTGTGTATATGATACATTATTTGATCGTCTTCGAAATTATGAAGAAACGTTATTTTAATTATTTTCCTATGTTCCGTAAGTGAACGTCA
The DNA here is from genome assembly GCA_901482245.1 of Timema douglasi. Taxonomy (NCBI): domain Eukaryota; kingdom Metazoa; phylum Arthropoda; class Insecta; order Phasmatodea; family Timematidae; genus Timema; species Timema douglasi. The sequence continues at coordinate 24,925 of CABEEJ010006088.1, read as the reverse complement.
AATTGTCAATTCTGTGTGTCAGTAGTGTCACATAACATGCTCCAGCGTCCGTGTCACTGTTCAACGCACGTTTTAAAATGTCTCGTCTGTCTAGGGCTTGTTGTGGACGTTAAAACTTAACGAACTTTCATATTTTCACTGATCTCGTTTTATTTAAATACTATACAATGGATTTTTTTTTAAATTTATAGCACCACGTCTTACTCCCCATTTGGGTTATACGCTTATGTACTAATTACGCTAACGGTTTTAGGGATTAGAAATTTTAGATTTAGAGAAAGTATACCAGTATCTTCGTGCAGGAAGAGTGGAAAACCAGTTTGGAAAAACCACCCTCATTAACTTACACTCGACTGAAACTCGAACCTCGATCTTTCCGTCAATTCTAGTTTAATCTAACGCTAGGTTCGCCGTTTGGGTGACCTGGCGGTCTATGGGTGAGGTTTCAGACTTATATACTGGGGGGTCCAGGGTTCAACCCTCGGTCCCGGCACATATTTATCTGATTGCCAAACCCTTCCTTCACCTCTGACAAGACGTGTATTAATCACAACTTGTGAATGTGGGGAATGCCAGGCCTCCACCGTGGTTCGGATTCCACGTTAAACTGTAGGTCCTCCATTTCATCTCGCAATCACCCTACCATTACACATTAGCGTAAGTGCATGTAACCCGGACGGGTAGTAAGACGCGGTGCTAATTATTATTATTATTATTATTAAATTCATGCAACCCGTTTCAGACATCAGGGTTCGATTCCGGTCAGGTGCACTGAATGTGGTTTTTTCCTTCCTAAATGTTTTCCCACTCTCCCTCCACGCAAGTGCGAGTGCATTTCCTTTAAATAAACCTTACTAAACCCTAAAACATTAGTGTAATTAGTACATATTCGTATAACCCGAACGGAGAGTAGGACACGATGCTAAAGAGAGAAAAAAAAGTTGTTCAGTTAAAGTTTGATGGTCAAATGACCTTTATGACCTCCGGTCAGTGTGTACTGTGGCAAGGCGACAGGACCAATCAGGACGAAGCAAGCTCCAGGAGAAATGAGAGGAAAGGGGAGGCTCATAGACAGTCTTGACTCAGCGCGGAATATACTCGGGTCGTGGCGAAGTGTTTCGTTTCTCAATTTTACGGGCCTTGCAGTACACACGCATTCTTCCTTGCCAGGGGCGTATCTTCGATTAGCAGCTTGGTGAGTGGTATTTGATGTAAATTTTATTTTTTTAACACCGCGTCTTATTATCCGTTCGGTTATACGCTTATATACTATTAATTACTATAGGGTAAAGCCTTTAAGGATGAGAAAGATTATACTTAAAGGAAATGTACTCAGATTTTCGTGGAGGTGAGGAAAGTGGAAAACCATTTAGGAAAAACTACCATCGATTCACCCGACCGAGATTCGAACCTTGATCTTCCCGTCATCGGCATGATAGTAGTGTTTCAGACCACGTGGCCACCGAAGAGGTTTTTTTGTTATTAGTATATTTATTTTAAGCCTTTGAATATAAATGCTACAAAACATGGTTGAGGTATCTTTTTAAAATTGAATTGAGCTGTATTATTATTATTAGCACCGCGTCTTACTACCCGTTCCGGTTATACGCACTTACGCTAATGGGTAATGGTAGGGTGATTGTGAGATGAAATGGAGGAGCTACAGTTTAACATGAGATCCGAACCACGGTGGAGGCCTGGCATTCCTCACATTCACAAGTTGTGATTAATACACGTATTGTCAGAGGTGAAGGAAGGGTTTGGCAATCAGATAAACCTGTGCCGGGACCGGGGATTGAACCCCAGACCCCTAGCACAGAAATTTGACATATGATAATACCAATTTCTGCTCAATTAAAGGTAATTAATTAAAATAAATGTTTTGTGCCTAAAAGTCCCCTTTAAAAATTCCCTTGCAATTTAAATCCGAAACGATAACGTGCTCGCTTTGACCTGTCCATTAGACGCTATGGTGTGTTGACAAAACGCACAAAAATGTTGCAATTCACACAGGCTGCCCCATTCAACTCTTGTGTAACATAATTTAATTCTCTATTGTTTGCTCAGCCCGCGTATATAACAATATAGTTTGTGTGCGAGGGGCAGGCAGGGTGTAAGAGATGGCGACCGCACTAGAAACAAGTAGTTGTATGGCTTATCTTAGCGTGGTAGTAACGTTATGGCCATGATGTTAAGTGTTGCAACATAGTTTCCCCTGGGGTGGTGTTCCGCCGACATTTGTTTTGATTCCCCACCCGACCCACCACCTCTTTCCCCAACCCTCTCCCCTTTCCTATTGATGGGTGGAAGATTACAACCCCCTACACATTTGTCGCCCTCGTCCGTAGAGCAAATATCCTCGGTACAGTCACTGGTTGTCTTAAACTGGAACCCGTAGAACACATTTAAATTAACTGTATTGGAGAGATTAAATATTTTGGTGTATATATATATATATATATATATATATATATAAATATAAATAAATGTGTATATGTATGTATGTATATAGATGTTTGCATATATAAATGTGTGTGCATATATATATACTATGTGTGTGTATGTATACATGTGTGTATGTATACATGTATGTATGTATACATGTGTGTATGTATACATGTGTGTATGTATACATGTGTGTATGTATACATGTGTGTATGTATACATGTGTGTATGTTGGAGGCCTGGCATTCCTCACATTCACAAGTTGTGATTAATACACGTATTGTCAGAGGTGAAGGAAGGGTTTGGCAATCAGATAAACCTGTGCCGGGACCGGGGATTGAACCCCAGACCCCTAGCACAGAAATTTGACATATGATAATACCAATTTCTGCTCAATTAAAGGTAATTAATTAAAATAAATGTTTTGTGCCTAAAAGTCCCCTTTAAAAATTCCCTTGCAATTTAAATCCGAAACGATAACGTGCTCGCTTTGACCTGTCCATTAGACGCTATGGTGTGTTGACAAAACGCACAAAAATGTTGCAATTCACACAGGCTGCCCCATTCAACTCTTGTGTAACATAATTTAATTCTCTATTGTTTGCTCAGCCCGCGTATATAACAATATAGTTTGTGTGCGAGGGGCAGGCAGGGTGTAAGAGATGGCGACCGCACTAGAAACAAGTAGTTGTATGGCTTATCTTAGCGTGGTAGTAACGTTATGGCCATGATGTTAAGTGTTGCAACATAGTTTCCCCTGGGGTGGTGTTCCGCCGACATTTGTTTTGATTCCCCACCCGACCCACCACCTCTTTCCCCAACCCTCTCCCCTTTCCTATTGATGGGTGGAAGATTACAACCCCCTACACATTTGTCGCCCTCGTCCGTAGAGCAAATATCCTCGGTACAGTCACTGGTTGTCTTAAACTGGAACCCGTAGAACACATTTAAATTAACTGTATTGGAGAGATTAAATATTTTGGTGTATATATATATATATATATATATATATATATAAATATAAATAAATGTGTATATGTATGTATGTATATAGATGTTTGCATATATAAATGTGTGTGCATATATATATACTATGTGTGTGTATGTATACATGTGTGTATGTATACATGTATGTATGTATACATGTGTGTATGTATACATGTGTGTATGTATACATGTGTGTATGTATACATGTGTGTATGTATACATGTGTGTATGTATACATGTGTGTATGTATACATGTGTGTATGTATACATGTGTGTATGTATACATGTATGTATATGTATGTATATAGATGTTTACATATATATGTGTATATTAATGGACATTTATAATGTAGATGTCTGTATATATAAAAGTGTATACATAGATGTGTAACAGAGCTGTCTAAACTTGACAAAAAATACTAATTATATTTAATTTGGGATTTCCTAAAACCTCAATTGAGATAACTGACATAACAGATTATGGCATACGTTTAGTACAAGTACCTCTTCCGTCTTGTAGTTGTCAGATTACCTGGATACATATCCAGAAGTACTGGGTTTGATCCCTGATGCTTCCTGATTTTTCTGTGAGGCAGGGCAGGGCGTTACTTGAATGAAAAAGTGACAACGACATCGGTCTATAAAATTGAGGATTAACGACGATAAGGTTTTTTTGTGCCGACCACATGACACCCCACATCCGCATGTGTTGGCATATTATTTGCCGACAGATGGTGGCTGCTCGATCGGTATGACTTGATTGGCAGCTGACTCTATGGAGTTTTTATTTGCATAAGTACAACAGTGTACAAAACTTTTTTTTATTTCCCATACCATTTTATTAAAAGTAATATAGAAAGAGCTGTGGCGATAAGTAATGTTATTAAAAAATTAGATTTTTTCTAATCATAAAAAAGTGAAAAAACTTAAGGTAGATGGATTCTTAACGTCCCGTCCCCCCCTTCATAAAATAATACTAAATTTCCCCACAAAGAAAACCCCTGACGTAATTTAAGGACGGACCCCAAACACTAGCTATATTTTTTATTCTTTTAAGCTTAAACCCCCGCCATTTTTAATCAAAATCAACTCTAACGGGTGGTTACGAGGAATATTATTATTGTGTATTATTAGCACCACGTCTTACTACCCGTTAGGTTTACACGCACTTACGCTAATTTGTAATAATAGGGTGATTGTGAGATGAAATGGTGGACTTACAGTTTAACGTGGGATCCGAACCACGGTGGAGGCCTGACATTCCCCCACATTCACAAGTTGTGATTAATACACGCCTTTTCAGAGGTGAAGGAAAGGTTTGGCAATCAGATAAATCTGTGCCGGGACCGAGGATTGAACTCCGGACCCCCAACACACAAGTCCGACACTTTACCCTTAGATCACCAGGTCACTGGTATGCAGAATAGTTACTATTACCAATAACGAGGAGGTTATGTTTTGACTCTATGTTGGGTGCCTTATTTTAAATGGTATCTCTGTCCCTTTACATAAATTTGGATTATTTTTTTTTAGAAATTTTACCTTTCTCTCTAACCCAATGAGTGTAATTAAATGCGTATAGCTCTTAAGGGCAGTAAGACTTGAGGCAGAAAAAAATAATTATAGTAGCCTGAAAGCTGATTTTTATGTCACGCGGGTATTTATTTCCTTTTTGATTTCAAAGTAGAATTTTGTGTATTCTTTCTCTAGAAAACTTGAATATTCGTAGGCTTTGTGTATATTTGTTATTGAAACGTTGAGGGCGCTCGCTAGCTTTGAAATGTGATCATTGAAGGAAGAAGATTGAAGGGAAACAATTCAAGTTGTTGTTTTTTTTATCTAGGAAATTTGAATCAAAAAGGAAATGATTAAATTCCCCTTGTTTGGCTGTTGACGCTTAGATTGGTTTAGCTTCTCTCTTAGCCTATAAAAAGCTCTGTCCGCTCGATATTAGTTAGATTGATTTTTATTTCACACTTTATTGTTTTTAATATATTTCATTGTTTTATATTTTTATGTACCAACAAATATACATACATTACAATTTTCAAAGGAAGAATCATTTTGAAAATTATCTTCCTCACCAGAAAATATACATATCGAAAGTGACAACTACAGAGCACATGACGTGACGTATTAATGCGTGAATATAAATCTATTATCTTTTCTAGCTGGTAAAATTATAATGTCCTTTCTTCTATTTTTATCTAGCACCACGTCTTAGTACGCGTTCGGGTTATACACCTATGTACTTATTACACTAATGTTTGGGGATTAGGAAGGTTTAATTGGTAGGAAGTGCACGCGTATTTGCGTGGAAGGAGAGAGGAAAACCACCCTCTGTGCGCCCAACTGGAATCGAATCCAGATATACCCGTATTTGGGAGCCTAGTCCAACACGAGAGTAGTGCGTTAGATAACGAATCCACTGAGGTTTTTTTTTAATTTGACTAGTCATATTAATATTAGCTAACAACTTAAAAACAGCATATGATATGAAATTTATGTAAATAATTTGATTATTTCGTTGGACTATTTATTGTAAACTTTATATATTTACACTATAAATGAGATAAGCTATGTTACATACTAAACTTGACGGTATTTATTCTATGTGAAGACACGTAATGAGAAACCAGAAAGGGAATGTATTTTGCGGACAAAGGCTGAGGACACATAACTGTGAAAGGGTTACATAGGGGGGAGTGAGGGAGGGGGACACGTCGCTAACCTCAACTGGACACTTGATGTGTCTTAACCTATTACATCTTTTCAGAGACAGCCTGAAAGGGAGGAACGACATTTGTAAGAAATAAAGTCTACTAGACTCGGTGGTTTTTGTGATAATACAATACGAACAAAAGACTTGTCACCTTAATCTAATGGGACAGAGCATCTCTGGTCATCACATCAAAACTTGTTAAGCTACTGGTTCTCTCGAGTGAATTGTGAGATACTAGTATGGTTTAGAAAACCCTATGACTTGACCAGGAGATTGCAGTGAACGCTACGTTGTGAATTATATGTTTATACAGGTCAGATTTACATAGTAAGAGCCTAGTATAAAATACACATTTTTTTCATGGTCAGAATTGGTGAAATGTTATCATTTTATCAGTTACATTTTATGAGTATCTATAGGCCTTTTAATAAAGAGATGATTTTGTTTGTAGTAAGCATTGTGCATTGTACATTCTACTAAGCCCAGAGGTTGGAAATTTTCAAAATCAGTAGACCATGTGCACGAACGTATGCATCTCAAAGCTGGAATTTTAAAATTTTGATAGTATTTTTTTAAACTAATTATAAATTAGGTCGGAAGTAAGGCAATATTAATTAATAAAATACAATTGTTTATCTGTAATGAGCATTGCACAATATCTACAACCAAGGCCGTAGCCATGGATATTTGGGGATTCAACACCCCTCCCCCCCCGAAATGTTATTAACAAAATATATAGGGCTGTATTTATGGTTCAAACAATATCAAAATTAAGATAAAAGTACAAATTGAGGTGCTGTGCTACCATTAAAACACTTCAGATAGCTTCTAGAGGTGTTAGTATTCAGAATTTTTCCTAGCCTCTGGCAGTTAGGGGGTTATGTTTCCATAAAATAAACACTTCAGAGAGCTTCTAGAATTATCATTTAGAATTTTTTCTAACTTCTGGTAATTGGTGGATGTCTCCCCTCCCCCCCCCCCTAAACCCCTGAAATTATTGTCTGGCTACGGCCTTGTCTAAAGCAGAGGTTTAGCATTTCATAAATCAGTATTCCATGTGCACGAACATGTGTGTTTCGAGAACGGAATTTTAAAATTTAAAGTTACCCATCTCTTACAAAAAAAAAAAAAAAAAA
>CABEEJ010006088.1:0-17132 GCA_901482245.1 Timema douglasi | reverse complement strand
ATCTGATTGGCTGAGCTTTTGACGTAGCTCAATAAACGAGCTAATAATGTTAAGAGAATAGAAGGTAGTGCCCGATGTAAAAATTAATCTGATTGGCTGAGCTTTTGACGTAGCTCACTACACAAGCCAGCAATTTAAAGAGAATACATAGAAGGTCGCAAAATATAAATAGCGTTGTAGTATAATCATATTCCTTTAAGTGGAGTTACCTTTATTTTATCTTTACATTGGTTATACCTATATTTTGCCCATGTCATGTAATTTAATAAAATAGATAAACATTAGGTGTTTCTATGAGGTATTTATGAGGGCCTTGAAAGCTTATGGAGCATGTCGATCTTTATGAGAAAAATATTTAACTTGAAAAATTAAAAATTGCGGACTATGCGTACAAATTGAATACAAGAGCTTAAATTTGGCTTGGACGGTATGGAGCGTGTCATCTCTAGGGGTGAATACTTGATGAACATAACATACAAATTGAATTTGTTCATACATCCCAATAGAGACATAGACATAAATTATGCTAAACTTTTGATATGAAAATTCTAGAAATGAATAAAAACAAGGAACAAACAAACATCACGTGAAACCTGAAATTGCATTTGTTAAAACCCTAGTAGGAAATAAAACGTAAATTTTCTAATACTATAGGGAAATGTTGATAATTTTCACCCCCCAATTCGACCTGAACCATTTTTATTTTAATAACACACCGTTTTTTAAATAACGTGGGATTCACAAAAATTACTAATGTAACTCATCGCTCCGTTAGTCAGACCCCATAAAACAAAATATATCGTGACAGTAATTTATATCCAAATCAATTTTTTTTAAATGCATTTGAATATTAAATACTGACTAACCTAACTTTTTTTTCCCCATTCTTCTTCTCCCGAGTTAAACTTTATCCAAGTGTTGAGAGATAAAAATACATTTAAAAATAAAAGAGAAATTGCATCAGGGGGATAAAAAAAACTATTGTGAACGTGTAAAATGTTAGACTACATAAATTTATCCTCCAAACCCTCCTCCCCCCTTCCCCACCTACGTCTCACTTGGTTTCACATACCACCCTTTTATATATATTTTTTTTCTACCATTGAGCACTAAAAATATTTTAACCCATTCCATTTTCTCTTTCGATTCAGCACACTATTTAGAATTCAGAATGAAAAAAAAAATATAGGTGTGGCTATGAGGATATGGGAATAGTATGGGTCCCATTCCCTTATTCTGACGATAAATTTTGAAAGGTATGATCGTATAGAGGATACTTTCCAGGGATTGGGGAAGATAGATGTGTGAATAAGTACTCTAGATACGTTTCAAGGGGTGGCTTACCTACTTTTTTTTATTGATAATTCCTACTTCTAGCATTTAGAGAAAATAAAATAAAGTTCTAGAAGTTTTCCTCAAACTCGAAATCACTATAATAGTTTCAACCAGTTTAAAAAAAAATACAATAAATATTAAATTTTAATTTTCTATATTAATTTTTTTAAATATTCCTAAGCCCTCCTTATATAACATATTTTGATATAAACACCCACCTTAAGAAAATAGTTATAGATAATGTCATTGATTTAACCCTTGAACTTTAAATAATTATATAATTTGGTTAATTGTTTTTCATAGTGATTCTATCTTTATTTTTTTGAAGCATCTCTAAATTAAATTGAAAAGACTCAATTTTCTTAATTAGTGAAATTTTTTACAAATACTTTTTTGTAGCTTCAGGCGACTGTCAGCGACTGCCAGAAGAAAAAAAAGTTGGGTCATGCATCGTGTTGGCACTTCACAAATAATATAAAGATTTTTTTTAAATTTGGGTTATTTAAGGTGTATTTTCTGGTACATCATATTATAGAAACACACGACCTACAAACTAACTTAATTATTGTTGTCACCCAGTCCCCCGGCGAAGACTAGTATAAAACGATTAATAAAAGTAATTTTGAAATACGCCTTCTAAAAAAAAATTACACTAGAAATACGAGCCTCATAAAAACAGAAATAAATATCTTTTTATTTTTATTTTGTATCCTATAAGCTTGTATTCTTTTATTTTCAACGTAGGGTGGAGGGAAATTTATGATATCATTAGTAAAAAAAAGAATACTATGAGTGCCTCGTTCTTGCTCAATATTTCTCTCTCATAACCCTTGTTTTGAGAAATTTTATTTTAGGTTTGTAGAAGGACCCGTGCTTTGTTTTATTCTTGAGAGTTACAATGGGAAATGAATTTATTTTGGTTTCTCTTCGCCCTTCTTTTATTCTCTCAACGCCTCGAAGAGAGAAGTATTGTAAGGGACAAAAAAAATGAGCTCGAGATTTTGATAAATGTCAAAGTTTCATTACATCCTGAAACCGAAAAAAGAGACGGACACAGTTTACCGATCAAGCTAAGACTTAGGGTATCTAGGGTGTTCATAATGTCCCCGAGGTATTTTTGGAAATTGGTATTCAATCCTAAAATCAAGTATAGTTTATTGAAAGGCAAAAAGATTAAAAATTGATTTTCTCAGAATCCACTCAAACAATTTTTATGATTTTTTTAAAGGTATTGTTTAACTAACAGTTTAACAAGCAGTTCTCGTTTTACCCGTGAAAATTACTTTAAAAGCACTTTAAATAATATTTAGCACCGCGTCCTACTACCCATTCGGGTTATACGCTTAAAAGCACTTTTAAAAAAAAGCAGACATTCTTAATTTTAAAAATATCTATGAAACTATTTGAGATACGAAATAACTTACTATTTTAAACTTGTAGTACTGTTAAAATAAAAATAATATTAATATGGATTTTATTTTATCAAACCAGTATTTTCTGAGAAAAACAAACATCAGCGCCACATTACACACTAAACATACTAGGCACGTGCCTAGGTCGTTATATTTTTGGGGACGCAACATTTTATAAAAAAAAATATAATTGTTTACAGCAGCATCCTTTCCTATACTCCATTCACGGTAGGAATTACTCTCCGAAAGATCTTTATTCCTACTAATATCCTACTATTTAATAGATTTCTGATAGGGAAAAAGACCTTTCAGAAATAATTCCTGCGCTGAACATACTTTAGGTACGACGTCACGGGATTTGAAACCAAAACCCTTGTCTTCAACATGAATGAACATAATTTTCACTAAAACAAAACACGTGGACTCAGATGTAGCTGAAGCTTGCTTGTTATAGAGTGCTAATGTACTGTATAGAGTTCTATTGTGTCTAATGTTGCCATCTGTCGGCTAGTAATTGAATCACTCATATGCCATATATAGACGAGCATAACCATTTTGTACAGTGGTGAGTGGTCATAAAATGATAGGGCATATCTGTAAATAATAGCAATAAATAGGCCCACAATATTATTACTTGTGTTCATTAACAAATAACAGTATGATATGTTGGTGGGAGGGGGCAATGGGGAGGAGCGAGGGGGGGGGTTACCGGGTGCCTGCAGCCCGTGTACTCAGGGGTGCCATATTTCTAAATGTAGCCCTGGAAAACATATATTTTTATGGAGTACTTTGATGTATGTAATTGATTGTTATGCGCTTGGGTGGACAGAGATGCTGTTTCTTGAACAGTGTGTATTATTACATTTATGCTATTTCTTGAACAGTGTGTATTATTACATTTATGCTATTTCTTGAACAGTGTGTATGATTACAATTATGCTATTTGATGGAGTTTTTTCTGCAACAGTTTTTATTAGCTTGTTTCACAAATTTTATGAGTTTTTTTTTAGTAAATATCTTTGTTTTAAGACTTAGAGAAAGAGTATGTGCGGTGCACATTACCATTAATTTATTGTGTTGAACAATTTGGAGCGATTTCATTTGCGAAGAAAATTAAGTATTATTGTATGTAATTAGTCTGTTTCATTTATATTTACGATTGTCCGTGTAAAAACGGACCATATCACTTAGTATTTCTTGCACTTTTAAATTTCCCCCGCCAACTCTTTCCCCTACCAGATATATTTTATCTAACAATTATTTATTGTCAGGAAACAGGACCCTACAGCAACAAATCTGATCTATATTCGTAAATTATAAAAAATTACACCTGGACAATTGAATCGAATCCTGGACCCTTTGCTTAGCGTGCCAATGCACGGGCTCAATTCTCATGTCAAGTGTAATTTTTAAATTTAAGAGTATGGTAATTAAGTCTACACTCGTAACTTAGAGATCATTTACGTTTTATGGGCTTCGCTATTCATGAACAATTAATTAAACACTCTTAACTGGCCTGGTGGTTTAGTGGTCAATGCACCTGGCTACGAGTCTAGGGGTCACAGACTCGATTCTTTTCTCTCTTATCAATCGATTATCTCTCGCTTATATTTTTCTCATATCTTTCTGTGTATTTTTGTATATTTATCTTACTATCTCGATGACTCTTTGTTTCTCTCGCTCGTTCATTAAGTTTATCTCTGTCTTTCTATCTCACTATCTCTCTTTTTATCCATATGTATATCTATATAGTTCTTTCTTCACCCCTATCTTTATCCTCTCTTCCTCTATCTTTCTCCCTCACTCCAGTTTATCTCGAAAGACCGTGCGATCCTCCAAGTCCATTCAACAGCTGATCAACGAGAGTCGGTACTGGAAAGTTTCCGACGTGATCCTACCCACCTGCTGACGTGATAGGGGGCGATGTTTCGGTTGAGAGCGCCCTCAGCTGACATCTCTCGTTCCTCACCACAATAGGAGAGAAACTACCCTTCTAGCATCTTACACTTCTCAACCCCTTGGTGTATTATTAATGTCGTGGAGGAACGTTTGTCTCCATGTGGATTGATCAACTTTACCTACCAAGGAAACTTTCATACACCAGGTTTAAAGACTGGTCTCAAAAAAACAAGTACTTTTCCAACTGCTCTTTATCTTCGTTCTAACTTACTCTTTCTCTTCTTTTTTTTACATAACCCGGCCCTGTCTACAATCCGCTGGACTTTAAATTTATTCTACATCTCTCTTACCTACCCTTACCGGGGCATTCTCATTTTTATTCTATTTATAGAACTGGTTAAATTCCAATTTCTATATTTTCCCCTTTTTTCGTTTTTATTTCGCCCCAGCTAATTAATACCTTGGCAGAAAGAAAATATTTTATATACAACTAGTAGTTTTTTTTAAGAATAAGACATCGTTCTTTCCATTTAAAAAAAATTTATTCAAAGTAGGCCTCGTTAAGAGCCATGTGATGATTTTATAGTTATTATAGTCTTAATAAATTTTCTATATTTTTCCATAATTTCTCCTTGGATTTGAAGTAGATTCTTTTATTGGTGAATTAGTTATATTTAAAACAAATAAACACTTTATTCATCAGTACATTATATTCATAGAGCATAACAATTTTTCATGTGGCTATAAGACGTCAGTCAATCAATAGGCCTAGATGTCAATATTTAAAAAAAATACATATATGCCCGGGATAATCAATCGAATTTTTAGAATTTTAAATTTAAATCACATGAGAAGAAGAACTATTGAGCAAAAACCATGGTGAGAGGTGGCTGTATTAAAATGGATAGCCAGATTTAAAAACTATGCACATGCGTCATTTAACCTAAGTTCAAATAATTTCGCTGTAAAATTTGTGTTAAAATTATTATATGCATTAGACTCTCCTCTTGTTTATTTTGTTGTTCATGAATCACGGCTTATTAAACGTCTAGGTTAGGCGCATTTAATTATATTTCTTGGATATGGATGAGAAAAATAGGATTTAAATAATGTACCAACGTTTACGTGGAAGATAAGTTTTAAACCATTTAGAAAAAAATTAACCTCATTTCACACGGCCGAGATTCTAATTGTTACCTTCATGAGATCAGAAAAACAATCTAGGGGGTTCATCAGCGTTCATCGAAATACAGGCAAATTATTTTAGTTTTACCAATGCCCCTATTATGTTTAAAATTAAAATTAAATACATAGCACTTCAATAGATGTCTCATTTGAGGGTTTTATGAAGTATTGGGGTGAAATTAGCTATTTCAAAAGCTATTTAGACACACAAAATAAAGTTATAAGATAAAATTGGTATTATTTTTATTTTTAGCATTGTGTCTTACGAACCGTTTGGGTTATACGCTTAAGTACTAGTTAAGTTAATGGGTTAGGAATTGGGAAGGTTTAATTTAGAGTAATTGAACCCGTATTTGCGTGGAGGAAGAGTGGAAAACCATTGATGAAAAAACCTACCCCAGTTCACCTGACCGATATTTGGACCTTGATCTCAACACGAAACTATTGCGTTAACTAACTAAGCCACCTAGGCGGGTGATATTATAAAACAAGTTTGATACAGCCTTATTTTTTCTGTCTGGTATTTCATAAAACACATTTAACAACGAAATTCCATTTATATCTCTTAAAACTTAAATAAATAAAATTCTGCAATTACTACGATAATGTTTTTTCCATTTTTACTATCTCACAACTTAGAATAAAAAGAGTATTGTGATTGCTAAAAAAATTAAAATAGATGTTTTGAAAGATGCCGACATTTCATGACCCCCTGATTCCCCAAAAAGTATGTATTTGCAATGTTGTTAAACTGTCTGTCTGTTTATTACTGGGATTAGAGCCGAAAACATTTTAACGACGGAGCTAAAACTTTATATATAGGATTTCCATGAAGTTTATAGGAGGTTGGTGACCTGGTGGTCTAGGGGTAAGGTGTCAGACTTCTATGCTGGTGGCCGGGGTTCAATCCTCGGTCCCAGAAAAGATTTATCTGTTTACCAAACCCTTCCTTCACCTCTGACAAGACATCTTGTGAATGTGGGGAATGCCAGGCCTCCACCGTGGTTCGGATTCCACGTTAAACTGTAGGTCCTCCATTTCATCTCACAATCACCCTACCATTACACATTAGCGTAAGTGCGTATAGCCCGAACGGGTAGTAAGACGCGGTGCTAATAATAATAAAGGAGTTTTTTTTTAAATTAACTATCAAACCTTAAAATTAAGGATAGTTTACTTAAGAGTAGAAAGAGGGGGGGGGGAGTTATTATGTGCTCATTTTTTTATTAAATTTCGTATCTATGCCATGTTTGGCACTATAAACAAAATAGACATTCGCATTTTCTATGAAAATGACTTTGAGGGGAGTTAACATAATGCAAAAATTCCCAATTTTGATCATACCTCTACAAATGTTTTTGAGGTACGAAATAATCTATCATTTCCAAATTGTAATACTAATCAAGATTGAAAACTTTGTTATAAAAATAAAAAAAACCGTTTCAGAGATATTGGTAAGTTTATGTTTTATATTAAGGGCTGGGAAATTGAGCGCTTTACTCAATGGGTGAACAAAGATGCTATTTTTTTCTTGCCGTGTTTCTCTAACAGTGTATTTAAGTTTTGAGTAAATATCTTTAATTTTAAGCAAACAAGCGAGAAAGTCTGTGGTGTATTTATTTATTTTATAAAACTTAAAGTAATTCAAAAGTTAAAAAGTTTTTTCGGTTTTTTTTTCATTCTTGTCTCAGTCCTTATTTTCTCACAGGTAAAGTGTAAACATTTCTATTAGTAGAAGAGCTAGTTTAGCACTCATAGTTAGAGAGACGGAGAAGACAAACGTCTTTCCTAGAGTTTTTCCCGGAAAAAGAAATATTAAAACTTGGAAGGCGTCTAGGGACTGGTAAACTAAGGACAAAGTAATTTATTTCCTCTTTTTCAACATTATCTTTCTTTCTTGTATCTTTTTTTTTCAACAGTAAAACTTAATTTCATTTTTCACAAGAGTATATTCAAGTGAAATTTCACAAATGGGACTAGAACAAAAAAAATGAAATGTTAATAAAATAAAAACATTACAAATAATATAGTACTTGCAAGTGGTATATTTACGAAATTAATAGTTTCGTTGTTTCTTTTGTAGTGTTTTTATTTGTAAACGAATTTTTAAATTAGTTTGTAGTGTATGTGAATGTAAGATGCCTTTGAAATTCATTTCTATGTAAATATATATTTTTGTGTTTAGTATACACAAATATTCATACAGACTGTACCAATTACATATTTGTAAAAAAAAACAAGTTATTATTTAAATATTAAATGGCAGATTAGCAACAATTGACTTAAAATATCGTAATTAGCTATGGTTGGTAAGGCGAAAGTTCAATTTTTTAACGAGTGTTCAAGTGATATTTATTCTCTCATTATGTTCTAAATTTTTATCGGGGTTAGCGCTGATGAAGTTTTTTTTATTGTACATACAGATTTAATATTTTACCTATTTCATCAAAGAAAAAAAGGAGAAAGAAAATTAATTTTACTATATTGTTTCAGTAATCAGATACATAAAAGATGAAACAAGAGTTTTAATAAATAACTTCAAGAATACTCGATAAGAAATCAAACTCGAGACAATTCGAGGATACACTTAACTCTAATGTGATCACCGATGTTTGGGAGATTGGGGATCAAATCCTGGTTGAGTATACTGAGATATTCCACAAATATTTTTCCATGTAAATGCGAGAAGTCTTCGTCTAAATTCAACCTTTCTTATCACCCGTCTCGGTGGCATAGTTAGCTATCGCGCTTGTTTCATGTTGAGCTAAATTGCCGAGGATGGGGAGATCGAGGTTCGAATCTTAGTCAGGTGAATTGGGGTGGTTTTTCCTTGATTGTTTTCCACTCTCCATTCAAGCGAATATGGGTTCATCTCCTCTAAATTCAACCTTCCCAATATTTAATCCATTAACGTAAGTAGTACTTAAGCGTATGACTCAAACGGGTGGTAAGACGTGGGGCTAAATAAAGATAAATAAAACCTTCCTTATCCTTAACACATTAGCATAATTCGTATACATGCGTATAACCCCTAGGTGTAATAAAAGGCTTTTTGTTCTTATCAATACAGGCTTCCCAAACTGCACATATAGCTTGTTTGAACCAAAAGTAATACAAAATCTCTAAAATAACATACGGAAAACTATGCTAATACCATTAAATTGTGTTCAAAGTGTCGGCGTACGTCACTGGGAGAGCGAGGCTGTTCAAGCATACGTGTACAACAGGTTGCATAGGAGATAGCATGTCGCTGCACATTTAATAATGGCAAGCACTTTCTGTGATATAAGACCGTTAATGATGACCCTCGGAACGTATTCGCATTTCTAGATGGACAGGTGTGATGTCTACTATCAATTGTGATATGTTCTGCTGCCGTGCTCAAAGATGTCTAGGTGTGTTGTGCCGGGCCCTTAGCTCCGATGCAACCTGTTCAACACGCATGCTTGCACAGCTTTGCTCTCCCAGCGCTGGACGCCGAATCTCTGAACGGTATTTAATTTTATTAGCATAGTTTTCTTGAAGTAAGTTTAAAGGGATTTTGTATTACTTTTGGTTCAGAATTATATGTTAAGTTTAGGCAATGAATTTTTCAAACACCCTGTTTACTGCAACTGTGAATTAATCCACGATACATTCATTTATTTTAATATCAATTGTTTATTTNCCCCAATGAATTTAGTATGCATCTACTAATAGATATATGCACACACATCAAAGGACTTAAACCTGTTTCATAAGACTTAAACCAAGTATTTTAATTATTAACTTGATGATGGGTTCCTCTTTTCTTCATCTTTTACATTTTTCAAAAAGCTTCTCATATTTTATTCACCACTTTCCCAACCTTTCGTAAGTCTTAATCTCCGCCTACTTAATTCTTGATTACACTTGAGTGTTCTAAGTTTTTCTTTCAGTGTACTTAAGTTCTTTGGGCATAATGTTTGTAAGACGCTAGTTAGTATAAATATGTATAGAAATTAGCTATTTTTGAAAAGGAAAATTGGTACTATGTATAAATTTGGATGGTTTTTATTTGATCTTCCCTATTGTAAGTCAAAATTGTATTATATGATAGAGCACAGGGTAAAAAAGGGAAGGGGGAAGTAGAATTTTAATGTAGATTGAATTATTGATTCAATTTGCTTAGACCATCAATAGATCTTTCTAATGCACTTTATATTATAACTAAGAAAGGATTTTTTAATATTTAAATTATTTTTTAAAGCAAATATTTACTCATGTGTTTATATGGTTTAAGAAATAAAATTTACTGTCCTAAATTATAAATTAAATGCTATTATTGACCTTTACCCCCTTAGTACCCCTTATATAATTTCATGGATTAACTAGCAGTTTGACCCTTTCTTCGTATTGGTAAGCCACATCCCAACTATATCAATTTAGGACGTTAAATATCCATCTATCAGATCTTAAAAAATAAAAATCTTTATTTACCATCTTGAATTTACTGTAGCAATCCCAAATCAACCATTACAAAAAAAAAATTAAAAAAGTTAAATCGTTGAAAGAAAATTTTATCTTGCCCCCAAACTGAGGGCACACACGAACAATTGACCACGCAATATTTGTCTAGGCACGTTCATGAGATACCTAAGTGAAACGAAGTAATATACATTGTTATAGAAACATGTAAATAAGAACATAGCTGTTTACCAAAGAGCGGTAATAAAATAATATACTAATAACATAGAAATGTTGAATACATTTATTTCCCAAAGAACATCATGATTTACCGAGCTATCTCATTTATCTTATTTTAATTATTTTGTTGTTTCTTTATCTAGGCGCTAGCTTATCCTCCGATATTTAACGATGTCATTGACACTATGGATTCACTTTAAAATAATCTTTACTTCTTTGCGTTTTACTTTTAGGTTTCTTCATCTGTCTATTTGAAACTAAAACTGCCCACCATATCAGATTTTTTTCTCTTCCTATTAGTTTTGCAATTTTAGGCCCCTCTACCATTTCCCGGACACCTAATTCGAAATTGCGAACCTTCCCACATTTATATTATCCGGGATAGTCCTTTTACCAATTTGCCACATTTACATTTTATTATGCACAAATATGTGTTTTCTGTCTGTGTAGAAAGTTATCCATTTCAGTGGCCGAGTGGCCTAAAGGGTCACTCTCTTGGCTTTCTGACGACTGGTAGATTGGGGAATCCCAGATACGTATATTGAGTGATTTTTCATAAAGGTTTTCCCAAACTTCTTTGACGCAATTGCGGGTATATTATTTCTGAAACGTTTCCTTCCTCATCCCTACTTAGAGTAATTATCATATATGTATATAACCTGAACAGATAGTAAGACGTGGTGATAAAATAATAGAAAGTTTGGTGTCCTTTCTTGGAGCCAATTTTTAAATTTCATTTGTTTTTAAATTAATTTTTAATTATTTCGTCAAAACTGGATGCAAGTATTTAAATTTTCTACCACACGTATTAGTTTTTGAAATTTTTGCTCCCCTTCAAACTAAATCTTTATTTTTAAATTAGAAAATATAAAGTTTTAGTCATCTTAAAAATTCATACTCTATACCTTATTATTATTATTATTATTATTAGCACCACGTCTTACTACCCGTTCGGGTTATACGCACTTACGCTAATGTGAAATGGTAGGGTGGTTGTGAGATTAAATGGAGGACCTACAGTTTAACGTGGAATCCGAACCACGGTGGAGGCCTGGCATTCCCCACATTCACAATATATCTTGTCAGAGGTGAAGGAAGTGTTTGGTAATCAGATAAATCTGTGCCGGGACCGAGGATTGAACCCCGGCCGCCAGCACAGAGGTCTGACACCTTACCCCTGGACCACCAGGTCACTTATACCATAACGAAAGTTGTTTTATTTTCTCGTAAAAAAAATCAAACTAGAAATTTTGATAAATGTCGACGTTTCATGACCTCTTTAAATCAAAAAAAGTGTTATTTTATGATGCCGTCTATCTATTATCTTTGACTAGAACCGAAACCATTTTACCGGCTTCCACAACTTTTTCTAGCCCTAAATCACTAATGGCAGAAGTTGAATCATTCTCGGATGACAGAACATCCCTTTCCCGTAACCAAAGATAAAGGTTTGCTTTCAATGTTATTTACACTTGGATAAATCTGATTAATAAACAGTTCAATGGTTTCTACAACAGTGAAAAAAAAACTAAATTCTCGAGACAATTCTTGCCGTCTTGCCCCTGGAACTTCCCCATCGTGAATTGTAATAAGGTATTTGTGAAGGCACCTGTTCTATTGTCCTCATGCAATAGAAAAAGCATGTTCTTAGCTAGAAATATTTTTTCCTCATGCTACCAAGTGGATGATCTCTTCAATCATGCATTTACCTCGTCTACTCGAGTGCCTTGAGAAATAACTGGTAAAGTCTGTCTGAAGTCGCCAGCAAATAAGACAGTTGCGTTTCCCATCACTTTCGCTCAATCTCAAATCCTCGAGCGTTATATGGAATTCTTCCATGGACATATTATGACACATTTAACTTTCATCTCGATTACCAAACCCTTTTTTCACCTCTGACAAGACATCTTGTGAATGTGAGGAATGCCAGGCCTCCACCGTGGTTCGGATTCCACGTTAAACTGTAGGTCCTAATCACCCTACCACTACACATTAGCGTAAGTGCGTATAACCCGAACGGGTAGTAAGACGTGGTGCTAATAATAATAATAATAATAAAAACTATCAGTGAACACAGCTCACCGTAGCACCCTAGCTTAGTTATGAGTCTGCAACATAAAGGTTGTAATTAAATCAAACTACCCAAAAATTTTATCTTGGGTCAATCCTGTTTGTATTAACCTGATTGATGGGTTTTAGGGGAGGCAAGAAAGAAATATCATAGCTATGATGGAGAATCAACTGCGTTCTACATTAGTCAGAGGGTAGCCCTTGCAAATTCAGCTTAACGAATCTGATCAAGATGCAGTTTTGATGTACTTGAATCAAACACGCTAACCGATACACACACAAAAATTTTTTTAGAATTTCATAGGTTAAGTATTACTAAACTATGTGATAAGAACTTCATTACTATGCAAACAGATATGTCTTTACTGTTATTTAATTAGTGATTGTGTAGACATAGAAAAAAGATAGGACAAATAATTAAACCATGGTCGTGTTCCTATTCTGACTGTTCTATCCGGGACTTATTTTAAATGTGCACTAACACGAGAATAATTATCTCGGATAGCTAAGACTGTAAATAATAATTATTCAAAGGAACGCCTAATAAAAGCAGTCTGTAAGGCCAGATGACCAGGGTTCAAACTCCTATCAGACTATCGTGTTTATATTGTCTATACTTTTTTGTTTTGTTTTATCGTGGTACATGAGAAAACTTTGTGGGATGTTTAATAGAATATGTTAGATATATTTATGTCTGGGTCATTTCTTTTCAGGTCAAATCTATTTTAATCACACTTTCCTGGTCTTTAATAGGCGAATAATGTTTTAAGCAGTAAAATTTATGTTTTAAAACGAGGTAAGACAGCATCTTCAAGACTAGCGTCTATAATAAAACGAAGGAAGTATTATTATTGTTAGCACCGCGTCTTACTACCCGTTCGAGTTATACGCACTTACGCTAATGTGTAATGGTAGGGTGATTGTGAGATGAAATGGAGGACCTACAGGTTAACGTGGAATCCGAACCACGGTGGGGGCCTGGCATTCCCCACATTCACAAGATGTCTTGTCAGAGGTGAAGGAAGGGTTTGGTAATCAGATAAATATGTGCCGGGACCGAGGATTGAACCCTGGCCGCCAGCACAGAAGTCTGACACCTTACCCCTAGACCACCAGGTCACCACGAAGGAAGTAAGTATTCTTCCTTTTTTTATGGACCTATCGGCCCTCAAATACTTCCTTCAAAGGCTAAAATCATTATTTATCTTTAATTTATGTTTGGAAGTTAGGGTAGTCATAATTAAGCTTAGGTTTACTGTACCTCCAAATCTTTTGTTGTCGTTTCAGCTCTTTCCTTACTTTTAATTTTGTTTACTTTCCGTTGAATTTTTTTACCATAAGGGGTGAGCGTCTTGGCAGGAGATTCACAAAAGTTATCTCGACCCCAATCAAGAAGTTGTGTTTAGTGAGCGTTCGATGAATACTAAGCTGAACGTGTTCAACTACTAAAATATTACTAAATTTAACAGATACGGCCACCGGTGGGAGCCTTGTCTATGGTGTTGGCTTCGTCTGGTTTGGTTTGCCTGTGTAGTGGAAGGTCCAGGTAAACAGAGGGTAATATTTCTTAAATAGTTTTTCGATTCTTCTTCCACGCAAATGCTGGCACACTCCTTATAAAATTCTACATTCACTCTTTTTATTCCACTGGTGTAAATAGGAGTATATCCCAGACAAGTAGTAGACACAAGGTAAAAATCAACACAAAAGAACCAATATGTCCTTCAGTTGGAAATGTAGGGGACGTGAATTAAGGCCAATGTTTTTGCTGTTTTGTTTTTTAGCAATATATTTTTTTTTGCCAAAATAAATCAAATATTTCTACAATATGAAGGTGACCTGGTGGTTTAGGGGTAAGGTGTCAGACTTCTATGCTGGCGGCCGGGGTTCAATCCTCGTTCCCGGCAAAGATTTATCTGATTACCAAACCCTTCCTTCACCTCTGACAAGACATTTTGTGAATGTGAGGAATGCCAGGCCTCCACCGTGGTTCGATTCCACGTTAAACTGTAGGTCCTCCATTTCATCTCACAATCACCCTACCATTACAAATTAGCGTAAGTGCGTATAACCCGAACGGGTAGTAAGCCGTGGTGATAATAATAATAATAATAATAATAATAATACAATATGAACACAAAGTTTAATTTTCTTCACATGATGATATCAATATTTGTTGAAAATCTATCAAGGGTGTCCTGGAATTTAATGGCAACTTTTTCTCTTCATTTAAATAGTATGTCATATAATGATGCTATACGCATGACAGATATTAAAGAACTGTTGATATCACCATGTGAAGAAAATTCAACTCTATATTCATACTGGAAAAATGTTTAATTTATTTTGTCCAAAGAAAGTTTTGACATAGAAAATTCCAAAACACTGGCGTTTTATATCTTCCCTTACACTCTCACCTTAAGTATAATCATTTAGATACAACATTTTATAGTCGCCTTGTAATAATGGGCAAATTTACAAACCTCCCTGTTCAGGTGATATTTCTCAGCGATCACGTGATGGATGCTAAGTCACGCAGTCAGTCCAACCCCTGACCCCCACCTACTTTTACCTAAACTCCCCCTACATTACCGCCTCCATACAAAACATAAATACACAGTAATTCATCACGTGTGCCTTAAGAAGGCTTTCGTCACCTGACGTTGCACATTTGGCATAGCGTGCAAATGGCATAAAGAAAAAACACGCCAGTTAATTTCCATTATGAATCTTGTCTCGTTTCCGCTGTGAACCTATTTTAATAAAATTTTAACAAAACTGCGTAGTTTTACGTGACATTTTTTTTACCTTGGGGTACCACCTCTGTGGTCTATTAGTCAAAAGTTCCTGGTTTCACCCCCAAAGATCATGAGTTCAAGCCCTGGTGCTTCCAGATATTCTGTGAAGCAGAGGGTTTACAATGGGTTCAACTAAGCCTCACCCGCTTCGGTGGCTGCGTGCTCTAACGCGCTAAGATCACGTTGGAGAAGATTGCTGAAGACCGGGAGGTTGGGGTTAGATCCCGGCCGGGGAACACTGAGGGTGTTTTTTTCCTAAATGGTTTTATACTCTCCATCCACGCAAATGAGGGTGTATTTCCTCTTAATTAACCCTTCCTCATCCCTAACAAATTATCTTAATTAGTACATGGGCGTGTAACCCAAAAGTGTAGTGATACGTGGTGATAATATATACAACTAAGGGCCAGTTTCATAGTCAAATTTAGTACGCCTCAAGTGCGGCGCTACACTAAATACAAGACGACTCCTACCTAAGCCAGAATGGGATGGGCCAGTTTCCTATGCGAGAATGGCCCTATTCCATTCGAGTTTAGGTAGGTGTCGTCTTGTATTTAGTGTAGCGCCGCACTTGAGGCGTACCAAATTTGACTATGAAACTGGCCCTAAGCCTTAGAGAGCGACTTCACATGCTCTAACGCATCACTCTCGCAGTAGACTAGACTGCCAGTGAAGGGGAGATTGAGATTCAAATCTCGTTAGGGTGTACTGAGGGAGATTTTCCCACAATGATGTTCCACCCTCCCTCCACGCAAATGCAAGTATACTTCCTATACATCAAACCTTTTTCATCGCTAAAACCCATTAGCACAATAAGTTCATACGCTTATAACCCGAGAGGGTAGTAAGGCGCGGTGCTTAAAAAAAAAAAGATAGCTTCGGTAACAAGTATATATTGTTGCAAGAATTATTTGTAACTGGTAGGCTTGGAGCCGATTGATTTTATTAGCTTTAACTAATATTGTTAATTTCAATTTTTCCCTCAAATAGTACCCTAATAAATCTAGTCGGTAATTATTTGTGAGTTCGTGTCTATATTGTTAATCTAACTATAATAACAGGCTGGATCTTTTTCTCCATTCAATATTTTTATTTTATACTTAATGCATTTTACTATTAACGAAACTGTATTATTATTATCATTCTCATTATTAATAGCACCACATCTTACTACCCGTTCGGTTTATACACGCTTACGCTAATTTGTAATGGTAGGGTGATTGTGAGATGAAATGGAGGACCTACAGTTTAACGTGGGATCCAAACCACGGTGGAGGTCTGGTATTCCCCACATTCACAAGTTATGATTAATACACATCTTGTCAGAGATAAAGGAAGGGTTTGGCAATCAGATAAATCCGTGCTGGAACCGAGGATTGAACCCCGGACCCCCAGCACAGAAATCTAACACCTTACCCCTAGACCACCAGGTCACTTTTATTTTGTAAATTATAAAATCAACTAATAGCATTAACAGCACATATTGAATATATTACTTCCCAGTGTAGCTTTCAACAATCAGTATACTTATCATTAGTGCACAAAAAAATAACTTGGGAGTGTTAAATACCAAACAATATTAACCCTAATTCTCTTTTAACATCAACCAGATGACGCCACTAACAAAAGGATAGAAAATAAAACTGGAAAAACTCCACGGAGAGCTCACAACGTGAAACAACACTTTCCCCACCCACTCACCCCCACTAGTTTGATTTAGAACAGTTGAAATCAATTTCCACTTCCCCCTCATTCCTTCTCTCTCTCT
>CABEEJ010006087.1:0-37001 GCA_901482245.1 Timema douglasi | reverse complement strand
ACCGTAAAGTTTTCCTCCAATATAATAAACATATCATTTTTAGGTTAATCAAAACTGAACAAACTAAAATCATCGCCGAACAATCCAGAACAAAGATTGTAATCGTAAAAACTTGAATTTTTCATAATGATGGACCAACTACGGACGTAAATGACGGATATCCAGCCAGAAATGTGAATGTATTGCTCTTTTTGCAAGCTAATCAACACATCCCAACCCTTGCTACTGTGATGCTTCATCACTGACCAGCAAACGAAATTATCAGACCCTAAGTTCAAACAGTTGACCCACGGAATATCAGCTTACGTCTGTGCCTCTGTGTCGAGTCAACAAGGCTGCTTGACGTACACTACCATAATAAAGCTGAATTCATGTATCCATGCAAAGCTCTAGAGTTGCCAGTGGTAGTAATGCCCTTAAGGAGGTTATTAGTATAAGTATTTTAGATATTTGGTGGGAGTTCCTCCTTAAAGTGTCAAGGCTTTAAAAACACCGACATTTCCCCATTACCGTTCATTTAATATATATGCGTCCCAAGGTGTTAAGGTAAGCCCCTCTCTGGTGTTCAATGCATCGTATGAACAGTTAATAAAATGTTGCTCTGCTAAAATAGAAGACCAGAAATTGATTGGCTCTTTCTGCGAATGTACCTACAACACTTGCAATTTTTATTTTGTCATTGTATTCGTTTATCTTTCATGAGTTCAATTTTTCAAGTCTTAAAACTACAAGTAAGTTGGTTTTTGGGAATATGGACAAGCTAAGTATGCAAGATTTTCTAACACCAATTTATGAAATCTTCAATTTTTTTATGTGATACTGTACTTTGCTCCCTTGTCAATGAAGAAAAAATAATCATTAAATTGAAAACATAAAACACAACTCATTTTCAAAAGTATAATTTTCTGCTATATTAAAAGTTAATGAAGCTATTAAAGCCAACAATTTTGATTGACTACCACCTACGAATAAATTTTTCCAACAACTAAGAAGTAAGAAATAAAGATTTGAGTATACATTTTATTATTAAGGTTAATGAAAACTAATTGTTTGTGGATTGAAAAACCACTAAATATAATTAAGAATTTAAGAATCAAATAATATATAAGAAAATGAAAACTTACAATTTATTATGATGTCTTTTAACTATGTTAACATTACATTACTAAAAGCATTTTGGACCAATGAACAAGGTTTAACTAGCGTTTAGTTTGGGCTATCTATTTCTTTTTTCAGAGGAAGGAAAGTGGGGGGAAGTGGGGTGTCAGTGAGGGCCATTCCTTGACACTAGATGTTCCTTGGAAGATAGAGATCCAACGTTTCTCTTATCGGTCTATCAATCTGGCACTCGTGACCCAGCTTAGGTGTGGGTCGTTTGTGGATGAGTTTATCCATAAAATTAGGGGGATGTTCTCTTTACAGTGGGTTTAGAATCATGTGTCTGGGATGAAAGCTGGGTTTGGACCTTCGGAATAGAGCATGAAGCTTGACTGTCGACCAAGGGGGTTCGGGAGGAGCAGTGTCAAAACACAAAGATAGGAATTTCTGCAGCAGACGATGATATCGAAGCAAATGCGTATGTTGTTTCCTTGAGTCAGATGAGTGCAGGGAAGAATAGGAGGAACTGCTGTGAGTGAGTGCAGGAGGGAAGATCAGGTTGAGTTGTTATTTATAGGGGCTACCTCTTCTGAGAGTCAAATGTTACTGATATAGGATGCTTGATTGTAAGGAGATCATGGATTCTTGAAGAGTGAGTGCTGTGTTTCTCTAACGTTCTTCTGGTCACCGCCTTGCCTACCATGGAAACTTTTGGAGAAAAGGGGCGTCGGAATGGTTCATGGGGATTCAGTGACGGAATAACGTAAAAGCTAATGAAGGGTAATGTGAGACAGGGGTCATTTATCATCATTTATTTAGATCTGGTATGAAAAGCAGCAAAAATGGACCAAGGGTGCTAAGGAGGGAGTAAGGCGTGATAAGGTCAAATGGTTTATAGGCATTGACGGAAGGAAGGGAGAACTTACAAGGCAAATGTTACTTATAGTATATTTTCTTTCTATTGTACTTTTTTTATTTTTTATTTAATTGCTAATGATACATACACATAAAACATAATACGAACAATTACTCTCACCAGCCCCTAGGGGTTCTCCAAAGAAAATATATGACGATAATAAAAAAATAAAAGTTTTTCTGGAAAGTACATCCCCAATTTAGGGCACAAATCACTCATCGTGGGGGGTTATTGCCCCCTCATAACACATATTACCTAGTCGGTCCTTACGACGGCTGCACTCAACACACGCAACTCGCCCATCATCACTGCCTCGGCCTGTAGGTCAGCATCGCCCACTATCTGCCCCCCTCCCTCCCAATCTTACACGACTCCCCCGATTCAACTCCGAGGTCACCTGCCAACGTCGACAAAGGGGTTCACGACGCCGTCCCTTATTCGGTGGTAGGGATGGCCAGGAGCGTCGTAATCGCCGATGCCCCGGACAATCATGTTGGAGCTGGCTAGCGCCCGACTGAAAAATCTCTCCGCCAGCCCGCGGATACGGCTGTCCAGGGATGGGAGACTTGACATGGTCAGGAGAACGCGGTTTGGGATGCGGGGCGGAGCCACGAGGATCAAGCGAAGTAACCTGTGGTATACAGAACAGAAATAATTGTATCTGTATTAAGGTAGATAGGAGAATACGGGGGAGGAATAGAGCAGGATGGAAATCACACAGAGCAGAAAATGTCTGATCTCGTGACCGTATTCCAGCGGACTGACCGTAATTATATTGGGTTTGTTGAGTTTAATAAACTATTTGCTTTAAAAACTCGTCATCAACATAAAAACCTGTTCCACCAGTGAGGATTACTTATCTTGTATTGAATGGATGACAGTAGATACAATCTTATACCCTAAAAAAATCATTATTATTACATATCTATTTCAGGTTAAGAGGAATATTACCTTTTGTTCTTAGTAAAAAAACATAATATTATCGGTCAATATTTCGCTTTTGCCATCTAGGCAATAGTTTATACTAATTTTTCATTTAGTTCAGACGCCAGTTGTTTACTCAGTGAAGCCTTCAATCATATCAGAGTAGCGGTCACTAGTTAGCACTAAGGGTTAAGTGTAGCAATTTTTTTTCTTCCTCTTTGATAAAGCCAACACACTCCTCATGAAAATAAATTCCACAAACTACACAGAGTATCATAATATGTTTCACTTCATTTTACCAACAATAAACACAGTGCCAGCTTTGTTTTTTTATGAAGTCATCTTGGGGACAACCTAACCTTAAATTTTGCCACAGTTTTCCAATTTCTGGTTTGTCATTCTTCTTGTCAGTTTTTTACCTTCAAATAAAGATTTCTTCAATAAGAAACCACGATTACCAATAGCAGGTTCCATAACCCACGTTGTCTTCCTTTTCTTTTTAGATGTAGGCAAAATTTCTTCGAAAGAACTCCGATGAGACAAGTTATCTAATACTTCTGTAGCATCTGAATCATCAATGACATATGGCTCAGTGTAATCTGTGGTCTTAAAAGCTCATCCAAGTCTCCAGAGATATATGAATCCCGTGATGCACTACTGCGACGTCTACGTGTCTACTGGCGGACACTCCTCTGTAAATCAGAAGGGACTGCCACTTAATGGAGATGGTTGTCTCTAACGTTCTAAGACAAAGTTCTCGGCTTTAATACCTGTGTCCAGGTGTAATTTTTCAATTTAATGAAAGATTATAAATTGAACCATCTTTATAC
The DNA here is from genome assembly GCA_901482245.1 of Timema douglasi. Taxonomy (NCBI): domain Eukaryota; kingdom Metazoa; phylum Arthropoda; class Insecta; order Phasmatodea; family Timematidae; genus Timema; species Timema douglasi. Next base: position 33,233 of record CABEEJ010006087.1, on the reverse strand, counting down.
CTACTGGACTAATATGGTGTCATAATAAACATGGTTAAAGTTAAATTGAAAAGATTTAGTCTAAACAATATATATATATATATATATATATATATATTAAAATAAAACAGAGATAAAAAAATTGAGGTTTACAATGATATTACAGGTTATACTTTGAAGTTTGATGCAGATAATTAGACTTTGTGAATTTGATTATTCTGTTGTAGCTACTAGGGCTGTGTAGGAGCCGGGCTATTGGATGAATTGTTCTGAAGAAGAAAATAATCAAGTAGGTAATAACAAATATAGAACAAGATATATATATATATATAACTCTTAATCAGTTATGCTAGACTGGGTTGTAAAATAATCTATTTGAAATATTTTGTAATATGATAAACAATAGAAAGGTTCCCTAACTACAGTGGTTAATGGCTAGCAAACAGGTATCAACAAAATAGTACCATGGCTGGTCTCTTTGCCTTACGGTACTACCAAAGCATTCAATAGTACAAACAAATCTAATTGCATTTACACTAAGAGCAACACTAACCCAATAGGAGCCCAAAAACCAGTCAAATAAAAAAGGATATTATTTGCGCGAGCCCAACTATGGCTCTATAGCAGTTCCCTGGTTTGAACACCCGAAGCTAAAACCACACGAGAAGCGTGACTGCTTAACCAACACAAAATAAAGTTTCCATCATCTCAACTGAGATATGAAATACAATACAGACAACCTGGTTGTAGCCATCCAAATATTAAATCGGTGTACATGACAATCACGGCGTCATGAGAAACATTGGATAAAAATAGACTAATGGAACTTGTGGAAGTTTAGCAAGTCTCTAACTAAGACATTACTTTATTCCAAGCCAAAGGTTCGTAACGCAAAGATTGTATGGTAAATATACAGAGCAACATAGTCTATAGGACTGATGTACAATATTTTAAACTAGTAATAATGAGACTTGCCCCACACTTTGGAGGACACAATATTTAATCAATAAAATAAACCTTTAAATTTGGAAGTAAACAAGACTTGAAGTTGGTTAACTGTCAACTCGACATAATATCAACACAAATGAAAATCGTCTCCGACTATATACGGAAAACTAAAAAGCTGCAAATAGACATTGCCTATCTTTTACAACAAAAATTAGATTTTAAGTCATAAGGATTCGTTGATTATTTCATTATACTCAATTGATCGAGGTCCGTGGTCCTATCCATGGCGGCGATGGATACGACGGCCCAAACTTCATAGTCGACATCGAAGTGCGTCATCCTGTCCATGGTGGCGGTGTATCCGACGCCTCAAACTTCATGGTCGTCATGTTCTTTGATTCGTGACGATGCATGGAGTTCTTCCTTCAACGCTGGGTTGCAGTAAATTGGCTATAATGTGAACCCGGACGTGGGCCTTTATATAGTCCCCAATCTGATACGAACGGAACAAAGCAGAAAGGGTGATAAACACAGGAATATAAAAAGGAGAAATACAGATGAAGGTGGAGGCAAATCAGAGACCGACACTTGGAGGGTAATAGGAAAAAATGTTTCCTTGATTTGCCGCCAGTCTTGTCTGACGCGATGTAGGTCAGTGTGTCGAACTCGATATCCACTTCGTCAGTTGTAGTAATGATAGTAGGCGAGGCCGCCATTATTGAATAATTTTGTGCTTCACATGTGTGACAAACGAATCCAAGGACATCTTGAAAAGGTGAGTAAACATCAAAGCATCTTATATTCAAATATATCTGTTTAATTATGTTATTTAGGATTCGTTATTATTTTTATGAGAATTTGTGAGATAGATGTACTTTATTATATTTGCTTGTAGACAGCATGGCAAGCGTGTGCAAATTTATCTGACGTCATCCAATGGCAAAGGGTATGCGTTAACGTATTTTATTCATAAATATGATAATATTAATCCTTTTTTTTATAACTGCTACAGTATTTATCGAAAGACAATATTTTTAACAACCACGTGTTTAAGTTTGGGGAGATACATGATTTAATTTGACTACATCTAGTCATAGAAAAAAAACTTTGAGGTAGATTACTTTTTTAAATATGTTGATATTTTTTTCTTTTGTAAATTATTAAAATATTGATATTTAATTGTAGCTGTCCAATCTGTTTGATTAACATGCTACAAAATATCATCATTGGCAGTTATTACAAAAATAAAAATGTAGGTTCTCTAAATAAAAACTTAATAATTAAATACGAATGTGTATATATTATTTTTAAGGATAGGCCTGTAGAGCAGATATATGTGGGTAATAGCCTCACATTTAAACAAATATGAAGATTTGTATTATCAAATTAAAAAAAAAAATCGTGGTTACCACTATTGTAACAAACCGTAATTTGAAACGAGTATAAATATGACTGGGTTTATTTGTAGAAGTGTCTGTAAATAAATCAGTATAGCAAACAAATAATTAGATCTCAAGTTAAAATATATTCTTATACACTTAAGTACTCAGAAATTATTTTCCTCGATCTAGTTGGTAAGAGCACAGACTTTCATGGCAAGTCTTTGAGATTTAATGACCATTACTCGTGATCCTCAGCACTGAATACATCATGGTGGAGTCAACCAAGTAAATTATAGATTTTTTTCTCCGACCAACTCCATACATTATGATTGCGTTCTAGCGTGACCAAATAGTAGATTAGCTAACAGCCACGATAAAAAAAAGTTTAAATTGATTAATTTCCTACCCAACATTTCTAAACTTTGTTCCTAAATTCCGTATACGTCTTCCACCGGATAACTGGGCCTTTAAACGTGTGCTTGTATTTGAGCAATAAAAGAGTTTTCTTACCTTTGCCTGATCCAATGTTTCTTTTCAAAGTATCAATTTCCAATCTTTCTGATTCATAGTATTCAACTGTTTTATTCTAACTTTCACTATTCCACACTATATTTGAAATGTTAAGGTATTTTGGGTCACTTTTACCGTGCTATTGCCATTTTTAGTTAAGAAATATTTCTAAGAATATCGGTTTTAGATAAGATACGGTACATCTTATTCTTTAGTGATCCCACCTTAACAGTTTTTTCACTTGCCCACATCAACGATACAATGGTCCACAGTGTCAGTCTTGCAAAATACTGGACAATGATACAATGGTCCACTGTGTCAGTCTTACAAACTACTGGGCAATGATACAATGGTCCACTGTGTCAGTCTCGCAAACTACTGGACAACGATGACTAGGAGATTGGGGTTTCAATGCAGGTCGATTGAAATAAGGGTCATATTTATTATATAATCTTCCACTCCCTTTCACATTAGTGTTAGGACACTTCCTCTGAATTCAACATCTCTCATCCGTGGAATGTTTAAATAACCTTTTTAAATATTCCAAGAACTCGAATTCTTAGTAAGACATAGTGGGAAAACCAAAAACGTTTTCATTACTTAAGATTTGATTCTTTACCAGAAAGTCAAAGGTAATCTTCAGATATACCTGATCACCAATATTTATGCATATGATACATATTTCGAGAAATTACCTTTATTTAATACATTAATACATTATTTATGTAAATGTCCTGAAATTTATGTCATTTTATGACTGTCAAATTGTTCACATTAAACAAAACATTAAGGCCTTTAGCCCAGATGAGTGCAAGTCTAAAACATATTTTGTGGGTTGGTGGGCGGGAGGTTGTAAGGCATGGCGTGGCTTCACAACAGACCAAAGTATCCTTCCGCGCCAACAAGAACAGATGTATCACGGAAACCTGATATGGTGCCAGCTACCAGACAAGCCATACGTTTGGAAATATCCGTTTTATCGAGAACAGGTGAAATTTGTATTTTAATATTTTCATCACCCCTTTTAAGATTATGTATCATTGTTTATTAATTGTTCAATTTTCTTACTTTTTGTTATGAAGCCGGCAGTTTTCTATTGAAGAATGTCAATTCTATCAATATTCAATCACTGTTAAAATCATAGAGGAGGTGTGTATATAAAAAGTATAACTTAATCAACATCCTTCTATTCTTTAACAAACCGTTTCCGAAAATAAAAGTGCAAGACAATAAAAATTCTTGAATAAAACTGTTTGTTCCCATGGTTCTGAATTTTCACGCCAAATTAAAATGTTTAAGGCAATATTTAGAATCTTGTATAAGATTTATAAATATCCAACAACATATAAGAGTTCGTTCAAGAATTATTTCTTCAAATTGGTTTCATACCATTCCTAACCATATGTAACGTCCGCTACGGGAGGTGGTTGTTATTGCCTCATGCCACCACGTTTTGGTGACAATATTGTAGAGATCACTTTTGGACAAATCCTTTCATGTCGGCTGGGGTTTGATTGTTTAGTTATTTACATGTCCTGACTCTAATTCGCGGATATGGGTTGATTAAAGTCAATGTTGAAAAACAAATTAATTACTTATTAAAAGCAATCATTCTTTGGGATAAAGTAATTAATTGACACCATATCACATTTATTTTTAAAAATAAAATAGTTAATTAAAATGCCTGACGAGAACTATAAGTTTTTCCTTCACTATATATCAGTTGAGAGGTTTATTAATTTAATTAATAGTAGTAAGAAAATGGCGATGCGCTGTAAGCTTTTCCCTCCTTAACCAATATTTTGTGATGAACTTCCAATCTCCAAGATGTACATCAGATAATTCTTACCTTCTCGAATGTTCCACTACGCGAATATAGCGCTACTTGTTCTTTACACACTTGTTTACTCCCAAAGATGCTAATATTAATAATCCATCATGATAAACTATTATAACTTCTAAGAAATGACATCTACTAAATTCATTACTGATACTATCTATTACTATTCTGCAGGAAATCATAATGTATCAAAGATCTTATCTCACTTCAAAAATATTATAAATTATTTTACACTTTTACAACCATATATATTTTGAGCCTTAAGACATTTGAGTAGTAAATTGTAATATTATTTTATATTAAAAATCACTGAATATATTTTAAATATAATAATTAAAAATATTTTTTATTTTTGAAATAAATAAGTTTCTTATTTATTGTCCCATATGTCATTAAAGCGGTATACATTAATACTCTAATTGTGGTCCTTGTACTATGACAAACCCCCCCAAGAAATACATACATTCTATTCTATATTCCTCATTTGTAATCTTAGCTACAGTAGCCCCATGGCTTCTTTGGTGCTGACTGACATCTTTGAAACGTTACCAAACCAAATTATGTATACCTACGCCGGACCAAATGATCTGTAAAAACATGTGTTTAGCAGCTGTCACTTCTGATGGTCAAAATTTAGGTATATACCTAAATGTTGCCTGTCAGAAGTCAGCTGTGAGCTGTCAGTCAGCACCAAAGAAGTCATGGGGCTACTGTATGTACATACACGTGCGTTCTCAGGCAGGGTTAGATGATAAAACATAAATATAATAAGAACATTAAATAAGTAAATCAAAAATTTTAGTAAGAATGAATAGATTAATTATTTGTATTGTTGATGGTGTTCTATCATATATAACTTTAGCATTACTATAGTAATGTCTTCTTTTCATCCAAAGTCCACCTTTATCCTCTGAAATATACAAGCAAATGTACCGAGATACCAGGGGTAATCGACATACCCACTCCAACTGAACCTGCTAGCCACACATGTCATTAGGTACTTAGGTTGATGGCTTATGAGCCAGACAAACTTGGCAGCTTGAGGGGGGAGGGGGGGGGGGCGCCAAACAGAGCACAAACCTAACCCAGCATTGCATAGCTGTAATATAAAAATAATCCCCAAACCTTATAACTCCTCAATGAAGGAAACCAGAGCACAATAAAATAATAATCTCCAAGACAAAATTGACAACTTTAAAAATAAGTTATCTTTAGCACTATAGGAAAATAATCCCCAAAACTAACGTGATCTAGCTTTACAATTTTATAGTTAATGTTACAAACTTGGAAAAACTAAATTTTATTTCATGCCAAAAAATAATATGTTTTCATAATTTTGGAAAGATTGAGCTACTGCTACCCTCCCCATTTTCCGCCAAAATCATTTATAAGTTCCCACAGTCCCTTTTTTGAAATTTTAAGATTCGTTTGACTATTTCATATGGTTCTATATGTGACTACCCAATTTATATTGTAAACTACTCTGAAATGTAGCTTCCTATTTATGTCATATTAACTTTGGGCTCTTTGGTTTATCGGGCTTTGACTTTGAAATTGGATATGTTCAGACACCATTGGGCTCTCCAAGATAGTCTACTCACTTACATGCTGAACTTACATTAAACATCATTCTAAAAACTTTTATGTGTTAGTTTTTATAACTTGATGGGACACCCCTTTCCTATTTACATCATTTTGAGCTAGAAGCATCATACACTAACTGCTGTTTGGGTGCTTCTCATACCATCCTGACAAATTTCGATCTTAGACCACACTTAAAAGTAAACTATGTTAACCTCTCCTGGTCAAGTTAAACATTTTTGGAAGAGTGTTGGGAAGACCAGACAAGAAGTTAAACAATAATTAACATAGTTAGTTTTATTTAAGACAAAATCAAAAAAGATACATAATTAGAGCAAAATATAAAAAAAGAAACTTAAGGTTTTATTCTGGTTGTACATCTATGGTTCTTTCTGTGGTTATAGCTTTAAGCGCAAGCAACGATACAACTATGATATTCTTAGTATTCATCTAAATTTAGGTTATAAAAGGTAAACGTCAACGCGCCCCCAGATCAAAACAAAATAACATAACGTTGAACCAAAACTATAAACATAACAAGGCGTAAGGCCGAGTCTCTTCTATAACACCTAAGTGCCCCGTGCTCCCAGTTTAAATAGAGAACCAAACAATTCCATAAACATTCAAAATGCAAACAAGAAAGGGACGGGTGGTATGCCCGACACGCCGAGTACGCCAAAGTGCCTCCAAAAAGCCATACATTAAATTAAATACATCAAAGTACACATAACAAACCCAAACAGTATTATCGTGATGAACTAAGTCTCGTACAGAGAGAGAAAGATTCCTAACTTATACTAAATACTAGTCCTGAACAATAATTTAGAGGTGTCGCCCATTACGCCGAAAATGCAATTTAGAATATAAAATAAATCACAGCCCCTAGTCGCCGTCCTCACCAAGCTCAGTCGGTGGTATAATAAGCGACTATTTAAAAGCGTGAACACTATATATACATTATTGTATCCACAGAGAGACGGGGCAAGGGAAGGAGGGGGTAACACGATAGAACAAATATGACAGCTAATAAACGTGTCTGGCAGCACCTAGAACATTCTCAGTCGTTCTACTGGCGGAAGCGATAGCTTCATCTGGCCGCGTGGAACCTCATCGTTTCAGGCTGGTCGGCTGCGCGCAGTTAGTTGTTTGTGTAGGAGATTGGAGGTCAGAGCTTCGGTGTTCGCGTTGTTGATCATCAAGGGTGTCGGTGAGTGTTGACCCATTTGTACGACGTTAACTTTTAACTTGTTACAACTAAAACGACACATTATATTATTTTAGTTTTGAGAATTTTGAAAACTTCTATTTCAATAAACCGCTTTCAAACTAATAAATACTCAGTCCTATATTCCTATTAAATTTATATTTTATGCCTCACCTAAAAGGGTTTATTTTGTATTTTCACTTACCCTCCCCACCCCCTTCACTTACTTACTCCATATAAAGTCTTTAAAATTTTATGGTTATTTTAACTGCCCTTAAAATACCTCCTTGCCAAATTTTCAATTTTATACAACACAGAAAAGTATTTACTTTTATTAGCGAAAATTTTTGCCCCCCCCCCTTTTCCCATTTAAATAATTCCTAGTTATAAATTGATAATTTTAAGAATAATGTTGTTATGTGTAGTTAACTTTCTACCGGTCTGCCAAATTTAAACTTCTATCACAACTAAGAGTTTTTTTCTGTCTATAAACCCCCAACCACATCACCTTTTCCAATTTATTAATAAAAAATTCTATATTTTCAGCCCTTAATATTTATTTGGATTGGTATTTTTACCTGTTTAATGAATTTCAGTGTTCAATGAAATTGGGAAGGAGTTGTTTACTATTGGTTTTTTAAATTATGAACCCCCCCAGCTTCTTTTCTCCAAAAAATTATAAGAAATCTCAAATCATACAATTTACTTGGTTGGAATTGTCTCTCTACTCATCTGCTAAATGTTGAATTTCTATCTCATATAAAAAGTTAATTATACAGGCTCCACATTTCATGGAGATCCACTTCGATATTTAACGATTTTATGTATGGGTCAGTCAAGGTACTTTATGTATGGGTCAGTCAAGCTATTTTATGTATGGGTCAGTCAAGATACTTTATGTATGGGTCAGTCAAGCTATTTTATGTATGGGTCAGTCAAGCTATTTTATGTATGGGTCAGTCAAGCTATTTTATATATGGGTCAGTCAAGATATTTTATGTATGGGTCAGTCAAGCTATTTTATGTATGGGTCAGTCAAGCTATTTTATGTATGGGTCAGTCAAGATATTTTATGTATGGGTCAGTCAAGCTATTTTATGTATGGGTCAGTCAAGCTATTTTATGTATGGGTCAGTCAAGATATTTTATGTATGGGTCAGTCAAGATATTTTATGTATGGGTCAGTCAAGCTATTTTATATGGATCAGTCAAGCTATTTTATGTATGGGTCAGTCAATATATTTTATGTATGGGTCAGTCAAGCTATTTTATTTATAAGAAAAAAACTTCAAGTTTCCAGGTCTTAGTATTTGTGGAAAACAGGTGATGTGTGATTCAGTATGTTCAAAACATTTCTGCCCCTTTACACCCTCTTAGAGATGGAAATTTGAGAAGCCTTGAAAATAGTCTCACCCAATTTTAAAAAGGAAACTTAATTTTGAATTTCAAAGATCAATATCCTCTAGTTCAAAAGATACATCAATGAGATTAAAAAAAATAATTATCCCCTCTTTTTAGTTTTGGGGATTATTTTTCTATTGAACCCACCTTTTGTTAAATTTGTAGCTTGGAGGTTGGAAACTATTTTATGTTAGGTTTAGGGACTATTTTATTATTTTTCCTATTATACACCAGTTATTTATAGGGGTGCCTAAAATCAATTCCGTTAGGGCACAAAATTACCGAATATCAGAAAATGATGTGCACTCTATTCCCCAGTGTATCAGAAACTATACATAATGTAGTCCTTAAATATGCACCTGCCAATGTGTAAACAGCAAGCTTTCTGGTGAATATTAAAACTATATTTCTGTACACTGTTCAAAGACAATAAGTAGTTCTGAAAATTGAAAAATGACACCTGGACACAGGAATTGAACCCGGGACCTTCGGCTTAGTACGCCGATGCTTTAACCACAGAGCTATCCAGGATTCGTCCCGTGACCATGGTCATTCTTCACTCAGAGTCTAAGATGGACGTGTGGAAGTCGTCAGCTTATAAACATGTGATTATCTAAGATCACGCAGCCATTTGCGACTCGGTAGTTGGCATTTTATAATTGTCTAATGGCTGCAAAATCCCAACTACTGAGTCGCAAATGGCTGCGTGATCTTATATAATCACATGTTTATAAGCTGACAACTTCCGCACGTCTAAAATGCATTAACAATAGTTTCAGCTATTTGTTTCATTCACATTTAGTAGGTCAAGCTGTCCTAGTCTATGTGAAGTTCTAACATGCAACACCCGTGAAAAGTCAAAACCTCACCCGACCAATCCAGTCATAATAATTCCAATAAAAACTGCTGTCCTACTAACACACTAAGAACTTTATATTTTCCCTCTTGTAAACATTAAAATTATCTTTTATTTATCAAGAATATATTGGCCAACCCATCCCCCATTGAAAAAGTTTTTTTTTACCTCCATTACTGTTTACAGTCTGTGACGTGGGTCAGTTATTATCCATACAAGCCATATATTTTCCACTACCGGCTTGCTATGCTTATCGTAGCATTGAGAACATGTTTGTATCATATCAAATACGTATTAACTGTAGCCAGGTATTTATTCTATATGTACAAAGAATAAATACCTAAAATAGAGTTTATATTGGCTTATGTTCTTTAAAAACACTAAAATGAAGTAGATGAAAAGAAAACATTCCAGGCCACAGATAAATTGAACTATAAATACTATCTAAAATCTAGCGGTTTTTTTTCAAATATATTAAAAAAGTGACAAGTACACGTAGTTAAACATTTTACTGTATTATCACTAGACCCACTATACAGCCTGAATGTCTTATACTGTTAGAGCCTAGATGCTATCAAACTTTACAACCATTATAGAGATCTTGAATCCCTCACCCTTCACATGTGTTAACAGAAACAATCTTATATCCTCTTGATATCTTGAGGTTATGTAGAACCTAACGTGCAGTCAATTAGGGAAATAAGTGCTTTCATCTAAATAGTGCAAGGTAAATTATCCTTCTATGACAAGCACTAAAAAAATAGCATTCGGTCTGGCACCATTACATTTTGCAAAATCCTATAGTCTCTTAAATGTTAATCAAAAACACATACAAAACCTTCGATTATTATTGTAACAATATTATTATATTAATATTTGAATAATAATGTTTGTCTGTAGATTTTATTTAAAAAAAATTACAATACATTTAAACTGTTACAAGAACATAGCTACTTACTAGAAAAATATATAGCAAAATATTGTAAGAATATAGTTTAAGTTTTACATTATTAAAAATTTACTGATTACTTCTACATTATTACTGTATTATTTTAAACATACGGTGGCAATGAGCTACCAGACGTATGGCAACACGTCTGGCAACGTTGCGTATTCACAACATTCCTACATGGTGCCACTTAAATCTCCCGTATATTAGAAAATAAACATTTTATTATGTTTGATGACATCATAGTACTAGAAACAGGAACTAGTTGAGGAATACTTGGAGAGTATCTGACCTAATTATATTTAACTTTAAAAAATAGTTTTGTGAAAATGAAACACCACCAGTCACAGAAGTGTAATAACTTGTCAATTAAATATTCTAAATCTTCATACCCTATCATTAAAATAAAGTCTTCAAGAGAATGACATTGACAAATACAGTCTATTTGCTGACTAGATATCTTAATAGATATGGAATTCTTGATCACGATATATACATACAAATTAAATCTACGCCTCCATTTTTCATAATATTAAATTTAAATATTCCTGGTTCTTTTATTATCGTGTACATTACTTAAATATATCTACCAACATCCATTATGAATATATTATATACACGGTAAATTATTTGGATGCATAGCTACAAAATGCCGCCACCAGATTTTGTAGAATAAATGTTACTTAATGACCAGCGGGACTTTGACCTGGACTATAATTGCGGACCAGGAGTGTCCTGCTAAGCTACAGGTGACCCATCACTATAATAACATACATGATACCACTGAGGCTATGTTTCAGTGCACTTGAGGTGGTACAGTGAAGTATTTATTATTTTATAATTAGTAAATTTAATACCGAATCCATCTCAATTACATAATCGATGAAGTGTTAGTTTGTGACTGATCCTCAACCCGCAACCCGTGTAGGTTATAAGACTAGTAGCAGTCTATTTTCTATTATAGAGTGATTTTACTTTTGTCTTAAGACATGGCTAATGAACTATATCAAGAAACAACAAACAATATGTGTTCACATTCAATACCATCCAATATTTTCACTAACAATGTATTTTGGGCAGTCTCATACTTACTCCTGAAACGTTTGATTAACATGGGTTTAAAAGAAAATATTTAGAAACGATTGGAGAGCTTTATTTTAGTTTAAACTAACTGTTGAAATCTAAATCAAACCAGCTATCAGGCAGGATATCTTCCCCTGTCCCGGTGGCCCGGTCCACCGTTTACACTTGTATCCGGAGCCAGACTGGGAGAAAACCAGTTGCCCACCTTTAGCTTCTGGTCTCACACTGGGGGGAATCTAGTTCTTCACATTTGCTTTGAAGTGCCAGAATGAAGTACATGTATTTTTTCAGTTTCAGTACATGTTACCAAACAGTATGAACTAATAACTCATGTTTTGTATCTAGTGCAATACTGGAAATAAAATTTGTCCACCCATATAATCTGTTGCCAGAATGTATATAAGGCTGTTGTTTACCTTTAAAATCCGGCATAGACTGCATTAAAATTAATGGGCTGGTTCTAGGTGTTGGTACCAGGTTGTAAAGATGTTAGTTGGCCACCCTCGGTATCCAAAGCAAGATGGCAAGAAAGCTATTTTTAACACTTCTATAACCTGGTGCTAGAAGGACAGAGAGAAATTATAATGCCTTATTTAAATACGTAATGTACCTTACTTAATGTATGGCAATTAGTTGTTGTCCTCGGTATGTTTTTGAAATTAAAAATGACTTCTGTAACTTGTTTTCCATTTTCCAATTTTTATATTAAAAGGATGTTGGATAATAAGAAGATGGCATGTGAATATGAATTTGAAGTATATTTTCAGTAAAATTAAATCTTTATATAGAGTGAAGTACATCAAGGGTTGCCATTACTTACTACGCCTATCATCATCTTACTTTACAGTTGAACAAATTTGAAGTTTGATTTTAAACTCTAAGAACTGCGGTAAAATAAAGATTTTAACTAGATATAATGTTATAGCAAAGACTTACCTAAATCATTTGGACAAACAAATGTAAATGTATAAATCGAATCTAGCAAGCCATAAAATTAATTATCTCTCTAAACTTTATGCTGTAACCTGTAACCCTTATATAGATACTAAGACTAGCTTGGAGAAATTAGTTCTCTCTCCATTCACATATTCCTTCTCCCTCTTATTCTATTATTATCTCTGATCCAGCCCTGTGCAGAGATGCACGCAACCTAAAACTCAGGAGGGGGTGGATGAAGGAAGATAGTGAATGAGTCGGTCAGCACGCCACAATGGCCCTCTTATCTTAACAGTATTTCAAACACATTCTGGTTTAATGCATTCATTATCACTATTGACTACTATACGTTCGCTAAGGGACGTAAAATAATATAATGTTCTATATTGAGCATTGGAGATAGTCAAATGAGTAAGCGAAATAAAAAAACACCATTATTTCAGTCATGAATAATTATTTATATTGGTATTTTACAAATCATCTTCTTAATGTCTCTCAAGAAAGTTTGAATTTTGAATGCTATAAAAATGGGTTTATTTTCACATAAACATATACTATATCTAATCCCCTAGTGGGTAGGAAAGAAACTGTGCAAACAACTCGAAAAACAAAAACGCTATTCTTAATCCATCATTACTAACTTTCTCCACACTTCCCTACCCTTGCTTACCTCCTTCACCTCAACATCATCCATACACCGAGTCATGCATACTCTTTATTTCTTAAAACTATTGATTTCTATCTTTTACCTATATTAATCTACATATTTAGCCACGTCCTGCATGGCCTACCTCTTCCTTTTGATCCCCACACTCTACCTTCATACATTTGTGTCGTCACTTGATCCATATTTATCCTCTCAATATACTCCAAACAATGTAAAACGCTTGTCTTACATTGACCTATAGGATTCCCTTTCTTACCGAACTACTTCAACAGCCATTAATAACTGACTCTGTCCAAACGAGGTTTTATACAACCTTTCCTTAGATAATAAATTCTAACCACAGTCATCATGCTCTCTTGTCTTTCTCCTGACAAACCTACGCTTCAAATACGTAAAACAACGTTGGAATTAACACACTTTTATATACTGCCATTGTAGCACCGCTTAATTATAAATAATAAGCAAGGTGTTAACAAAAATAGAGATTTATTTTATTAAGGAACGACATTAATAATACAAGGTACAAAAGATAGTAGAGTAGTGGTAGACTTATAGCGTCTTAATTTGTAGATACATTTCTATGGTGAACATAAATGGACGTCAGCCCAATGTTTGTCATGGTCAACTATAAAATCAGAGTATACGGGCTAATGTCTGAGCGATGCACTATTAGTATCAATGATTAACATATGTAGAGCACAAATGCCAAAGAGACGTTTGATAAAACTCCTGAAAAGTTCAGGTAAACAAAGTTAACATCAGAATGATAGTTAGTAGCAAAGGTGACTCTAATAAAGGAAATAACTACCAACCCTACAAAATATAACTATGTGACCATATCTACGCAATGGGATAACCTTTATTTACCTGGCCTTTGTTGAAGAAGGAAATAACCAGGACATCTAAACAATGTATGATAATAAGTAATCCTAGCTTGTCTAGCAACATGCTATTATGTAGTATATAAATCCCATGGCGCAGGAAATAAAAGTATGCTAAGAATTTTAACAATACATATAAATATGTTTATTATTAAATTCACATATATATATATATATATATATATTAAAATAAATAACTTCACTCCAATTCGTAGCTTTGTAATGATATTGTTAGAAACAGAACTCAAGCTTGCATTGGAAATCATTCGTTTTGCGTTGCTTAGAGACTTTTGAAAACAAGATTAAGATGTTTACTGTTGAAAGTGGTAGATTGTATTACATTTGGAGATTTGATATTTAATTTTCTATGTATTGTAATTTTCCTGTATTCAAATACACTGTATTCATTTTTCCGTATCAATTTGTACATAACTGTTGGCGACCGTGACAGAATTCAGTCAGAAAAATGAGTGACATTCAGTCGCTAAAAATGGTGGGGGTGCTGCTCCAGAAAATGTTTAGCCTTCGTTTTAAAATTGTGTAAAATGTAAAAAACATGTATAAAAAGAAAATATATTCTGGAAATTAATATAATCTTAACAAAAAAAAACTTTTTTACCTACTTTAGCTTAAATTGTTACAGTTCAAGTTTGATCTATTCATTTAAAAATAAAATCCATTTTTCTGGTTTTAAGTAGCGCAGGAATTTCATTAATTTTCTCTTGGACCTCTGGATGACAGCCGCAAAGCCAATTTTTCCGTTGTTGGTACCATTCAGAATAAAAACTACAAATATATTTCTTCTTGTTGCTTTTGCCTGGCTGAGATATTAGAATATCAGGTGTTGAACGACCTCTTTTCTAACTTTCTCATGGAGAGATAGCTGTGAAAACCTAAGCTGTTGAAGTTCACTTACAGTCACAGAATTATTTCTTGGGGATGCAAGGCCACGGTTAAAGTATTCTGTTAAATAAAAGAACCGAAAAAAATTAATCAAATAGAATAGCTGGAAGCAGAATAATAACCTAAGTCCACACTTTATCACATTCAAAAATATGGAACATGGTTTTAAGCACAACACACGCAGAGTAAAAAAAAAACAACACTTACTTCCAACATCACGCCAGAGCTGGCACTGCAATAGCAACAGTGCTCTCTCTACCTGGCAGTCCCACCTTCATCCCCACCCTTTCCTATGTACGCATGCGCACAACAGTCAAACACCACGTCACTGGAACTGTGAGGCGCACAGTTCCATACAAATATTTTTGTATATTTTTCATAAATTAGGAGATGGCTACTTAAGTAATGACATTAAGATTAAGGAATATATATTGTACTACAAAAATAAAGAAAGGATTAAAGAAAAAATTACTCATTATATTAAATGTTATCGATAATATAAAGTAGAAATAGGGGGTGCTGCAATTTCCACAGTGCCTGTACACGAGCCGCCACTGGTGATATTAACAGTTTGAATAGGAAATGTGGAGTGTATAGCAGAACTTTTACAAAAGCAACAAATTCAATAAGAGCGTTGCTGGAGATGGAATAAATGGATATAATCACGGTCCAAGGAAATTACACGTTTCTGGAAGAAAACGCTGAACTCGTACACAGTTTGGATCAGGAGATCTTCCAACA
This sequence comes from Timema douglasi, assembly GCA_901482245.1. Classification (NCBI taxonomy): domain Eukaryota; kingdom Metazoa; phylum Arthropoda; class Insecta; order Phasmatodea; family Timematidae; genus Timema; species Timema douglasi. The sequence goes on along the minus strand of CABEEJ010006087.1, from coordinate 17,372 downwards.
CCTCATAGAGACAGAGGTGACCAAAGAAGACCTGATCAATGAAGGAGAGGTGGTGGAAGACTTTAAACGTAAACTACATGTTCTAGCAGCTGCAGTCTCATATGCTGTTGCTGTTCGTAAAAAGGAACATAAAAAATATATTCAGTCATCTGTAAGTACTAATCACATTTTAAGAAGTAAATATCGCCTTCCAAATATTGAATTCCATAACCATAAATTCAGTAGAAATTTACGAGATTGGTTGGGATTTGGAACCAGTTTCAAAAGATTGACGAGGATCAGGAGTTAGATAATGCAGACAAATATGAATATTTTATCCAAGCAACTTTACCCAATTCCAAAGCCTGTGTTACTGTCGATAGTTTCCCGGCCACTGGAGAAAGCTAACCCAAAGCCATACAGAACTTAACCCTTTGTTGCCCAGCTATAAGGTAAAATGTTTAGTCCTTTGTTGACCAATGGTACTTTTAGGTACCACCTTCTTTTAGACCATATAATAAATTACCTGGCAATTATGTCAACACAAGGGCCCGTTGGTACTTCTAAGTACCTTCTTCCTTCACAAAGAAATTAAATTTTATCACATTGAACATACTCTGTAGAAACAGGAAGTTGTTTTATTATTGATAGTGTCATGCTATGACTTCATGTATTGGTTTATCTTTTCGTAAATTTATTTATGTGTGCTATGGCTAGAAATCTAAATATTATATATAAGCATTGTGTTTAGTTATATATTAGGATATTACAGTGATATTTTTAGAAGTATAGCAGTGCTCATATTTGTTTTATTTGGTTATAAATGCAGTGGACTGAGAAGTACCAATGGGCTACTAGAAGTATTTAGGATATATTTTGAATTGGACTTATAAGTACCTTTGGGCTGCTAGTAATTAACGTAAAACAAAAACAAGTAAGTCCCCTTTTTCAATATTAGTTATATTGTTATAAAATATATACAATTGAAAACAATTATAAAATACTTTTTCATACTAGGTTTACTCTATAGGCCTAATGTAGGTCTATTTTTGGTAAGTTATGGCAGACAAGAGATTGAACACGTGTAAGCCTATTGTTTCTGACAAACAAATTCTAGATATTTTGTGGGAAGATCTTCCAGAGGACAATAATCCTGACACTGATATTGAATCTGATGATGATTTGGATAGTGAGCCAAATTATGAAGTTGAGGATATTCCTAGAGATATTTCTACTGAAAACACATTTGATGACATTTTCGTGACTAAATTGTCAAAAGAGCATGGAAATACAGATACTATCAATTCTCAGCCATCAACGAGTTCACAGACAAATAATCATCTGGATAGATCAGTTGATGTTGACATAGTCAATACTATTCCCCTTCCAGAGCTAATTAATACTAATACATATACAAACTATTTCAGAATTTTATTTATATTCAAGTAATTATATTAATCTTTATTCCATCTAGGTTAGTATATGTTTGTAACTTAGACTCTATATAGACCAATTGGTACTTGCAAGTACCATAGCCTGAAATAATAGAAATATACAAATTTTGCTAAAAAGGAGAATATATGTGTATTGTACGAGTCTAGTAGACCACAAAATCATATAGTTAACTTTAAAAAATTGTAACATAACTTTGGTGGGCGATAACATGTAAGAAAGTTAATGGTACTTAAAAGTACCTTCTGTCAACAAAGGGTTAAATCCAACTTTGCTAAAGATTCTTTATTGAGAGAGGTTTACACTAGAGAATTATTATCACTAATGAATGACAGAAGCTTTCCTGATGATTCTTCTCTGTATGATCAAATCGAAACTCACCTTAGTGGTTTGGAGTCAAAAGGTAAATTCAGAGAAATATGCTGCGATTTTGTTCCATATGATAGAAACATGTTTAACTACAGATATATTACGTGCTTGGCAGAGGAGTGGTGGAGGAAAGGAAAAAGTTCCTGAAGAACGTCTTAAGAGTTTGATGAAGTTCCTGGAGAATGAAGTAGAACTCCACCTAAAATCACCATCACCACTAACCCTGATAAGTCAAAAGGTAGGAAGAAAGTTAATGAAAGTTATAATGAAGATACATTACCTTCGGCAGCTGCTCTTGTGGAGTGGAGTCCTCTGATAGCATGTATATTTTGTGATATGTTTCATGTTAGTGTCAGCTGATTTTTAGCAAAGAAGATGATTTTAAGGGAAAGAATCTCACTTTTGAAGGATAAGACAGCATATTTTCTTTGTTTGAAGACAGGTCATATTTAAAAAATGTGCATACTAGCTAAAATGTGATTTCTGTTGCAAAAGACACAACAGTCTAATTTGTCAAGACTCAAAGCACTTAAAGGATGCTTCTATTATGCAACTTCAGTCTCATTCTTTGATTTCCAATTAAAAAAATAGTAGCGGGGGTTTTCCGAATGTGATTTTACAAACATTGAAGGCTAAGATAGTTCAAGACAGCTCTGTTGTAGAGACCAGGGCACATCTTGATACTGGTAGTCAGAGAGAGATCTTATATTCTTGACTCTGTAGCGGAGAAGTTAGGTTACCCTTGTCTTTGCACTGAACCACTATAACATTCACTGTTTGGGGGTGTAGTTAACGAAGAAAGACGACATTCATGATATAGGATATTTTTGTAAAATTTGGAGAAACCATATGCATGAAATTTTGAATTCTTGGGGGAACAAATGATTACAGGGTACCATTATTTACAAAAGGGTTCTAGTTTGAAGAACCTCAAGGGAAATAAAATACATATCAATGATAGTGAAGGTCCCATTGAGGTATTAATAGGAGCTGATGTAGCTGAAAAGTTAATAACAACGTAGACTAAGCAACGGTCTTGTTTGTATTGAGACACTGCTTGGATGGACCATAATGGGCAAAGCAGTTTCCGGTGATTATTCTGCTACGACCAACCTCGTTACCTCTCTCTATATTGGAGATATTTTTGTGGAAAGCCTGTGGGAACTAGATGTACTTAGCATCAGTGATCTTGTCTTAAGAAATACTAAAGATGAAGCAAAAGCAGCAACAATGGAACATTTCCTACGAACTGTATGTATAAATGTAGAAAACAGGTATGAAGTTAATTTTCCTTGGAAGGAAAATCAGCCATTTCTTACATCCAATATGGTCATGGTTTAGAAAAGGATATTAAACATCATCAAGAAATTGAAAACCCTTTGACTACGTGAGAGACATGGTAGTAATTTTACTCAGTGGAAAAAGGACAAGATAATTGAACCTGCTCCAGAAGATGGGAGTTTCAAACACCATCTACCTCATTGCGCTGTAGTGAAGGAAACAAGTGCGATCACGCCCGTGAGCCTTGCATTTGATGCCTCAGCAAAGGAGTTTGGAACCCATTCTCTAAATGATTGTTTGTATGATGGTCCCAAACTAATGGGATTGATCCTAGCTATCATTTCATAGATTCAGGGAAAGGTAAATAGGAATTAATGCAGACATTGTAAAATATTTTCTTCAGAGAAGTTTCAGTGAAAAAGATAATAAATATCTCTGTTTTATGTGGTGGAATGAAGCTGAGTATATCTATGAAATCTTCAAACATGCAAGTGGGATATTTGGCTTAATCTGTAGTCCCTTCCTCTTGGTGGAAGTTTTGGAGTATCATTTGAGTAGATATTTACAAAATCCCCGTTTCAATCCCTGATTATTAAGTAACTTCTACAGAGCTTCTATGTAGACAACGTTGTCACGGTGAATTATAAGTAGATCAGTTCATCCAGAAATCTAGTGAGGTCTTATCTGAAGTCAGATTTAATTTGAGAGGATGGCAATTCACGCAAGATGAGGGAAAATCAACACCTCTCTCTTTAGCCTTAGGAATGTTGTGAGTTCGGCAAGATGATACGTCACTTCTGAATGTGGACTGGTTGAATAGGTATAATGTAGGAGAAGTGACAAAAAGGATTTTTTTTTTCTCTTGCGCAAAGAATTTTCGGTCCCGTGGGAGTGACCTGTCCCGTTACTCTATGTGCAAAACTGTTGATTCAGAGGACATGGAAGACTCGCATTGGATGGTATACAGTTGTAGATGAAAAAACCAAAGCAGAGTTTCTCACCTGGGTAAAGGATCTGCTTCTACTGGCGGAAATCAAGATTCCCATGTGGTTTGAGGAAGTGATCGTGTACAAATTCATGTCTTCTGTGACACCAGTCAACATGCTTATACGGCAGTTGTTTTCATTAGATGTGAATCCAGTTATGTGAAGCAAGGTCACGTGTAGCCCCCCTCGAAGAAATAACTATCCCTAGATTATAATTGTTAGCAGCTACACTTGGTGCGAGGTTTCTAAAAAGGGTGCTGAAATATGCTTGTTTGAAGGTTATTGATGATTTATGGTTGGATTCTTCTATGGTGCTGGCTTGGATTTGTAGGAATGAAAACTGGTCGGTTTTTGTAAGAATTCGGGTGAATTAAATCAGGAAATTGACCGATCCCAGTCGTTGGAGAACTATTCCATGTTCAATGAACCTAGCTGATTCGCCATCACGTGGATGTTCTGTTTCTCAGCTGGTGGATTCCCAATGGTGGGAGGGCCCTACCTGGTTACACGAATCACCAAACTGCTAACCTCGAGCATATTCTGTGTATGACGAAAAATACATGACTGAGGAGATGAAGAAAACTCCAGTGAATTCTCTCACTATAGTCGACGAAGCTTCACCGTGGTATGAAAGATATTTTTCTAGTTATCGAAGAATAGTTCGTCTTATTACATGGATTCTTCGTTTCTGGAAGAATTGTCTAGGACGAGAGAAGATTTCACATTAAAATCTGGAAGATAGTGAGCTAGAGAAGGCAGAAACTGGACTCATTAGTTTCATTCAAAAGGAAAGTTTATATGTGCCATCTTATAAAAGATTATCCTCGCCAAATATTTTTTTGTGGAAGACGATGTCCTAAGATTTAAAACAAGACTTTTCCTTAGAGGAGTTTTGAAGCTGTTCACATTTTCTATGATTCTCCCAGTGCACCATGGCGTTGTTTCCCTTATTATCATGGAAGAGCATGTGACACAAAAATCACATCGGAGTGCAACTTCTTTTCAATCGCCTAGGACAATGTTTCTGGATTATTGTTGGTAGGAGAACTGTGAGAAAAGTTTTGTCATTGTGTCAGATGCCGGAGGCCTGAGAGAAATCATGTGGAGGTAGCTCCATCTCCTTTACCCCTTAACCGTATAAGAGAGGCATTTGTGTTTGAAGTGATAGAGGTTGACTTGGTGGGTCCTCTGTTTCTGAGAGATGAGTGTAAGGCATGGATTATAGTTTTCACTTGTGCTTTCTACCACGCAGTAAATCTGGATTTGATTATTTCTCTCTCTACCAAAGCTTTCCTTCAAGTTTTCCAGCGTTTTGTAGCTCAAAGAGGGCGTCCTTATGTTATTTACATTTACTCTGACAATGGCACCAACTTCACCGGTGCCAATAAGGCTTTTCAAACACTTGATTGGGAAAATATTTCTAATCATATCACGGTTAACCGTATCACTTGTAAATTTAATCCCCCTTGTGCGACATGGTGGGGAGGCTTCTGGGAAAGGTTAATAAGAGTAATAAAACAACGTTTGAATCGAGTTTTAGCACAGGCTTGCCTAACATTCCAAGAAATGCTTACTCTTCTCTGAAGTATAGAAATTGCCATTAACTTTAGACCACTGACATACCTGGCAGAGGTTTGTGACGATTTAAGTCCTCTCCCCTAAGCTTGTTTTCTACAAGAAATTAAGGAAATTGGAGTTCCAGAATGTGATGCCTTGGATGCTAAAAGTCTGTACCGACGAAACCATTATCTGCTCAATCTAAGAAATGAATTAAAGAAGAGATTTCATCAAGAGTATATGGGACTTTTGGAACTTAATAAACAGAACAACAAGCCCACTTCTTTGTTCAAGATTGGTGATATATTCTTAGTTTTATCAGACGACTCCAAAAGGATGGAAAAGCCCCTGGGAGATATCGTGGAGTTGTTTCCTGGATCCGATAGCATAACAATGCTCGCAAGATTCGTGACTACTAAAGGTGTAATTCTAAGACCCATACAACGACTCGCATTTTTAAAAATTAATTAGACCCCTTTTAACTTTTAAACAATTATATATACATGATTTTTGCCCGATATAATGTTTCCCCCTTTTGACTATATACCCATTTTTTAACACATTTTGCTCTTTTTACAAATTTTGACCTCTCTGCCCCTTAAGAACATTTTACATTTAGCCACTTCACCCTCCTGTCATAATTTTCCCTTACTGACATTTTTGCACTTGTTACTCACTTTACCCTCTTTTTAAAAATCTAAATTTTTGTTTACTACCCTTTTTACCTCCTATTTAATTTTTTGAAACCAGACTTGTTCTTTTAACCTTTTTGCAAGCTTCGTTCTTTTAGCACTATTTTATTTTATATCTTTAAATACTTTTTCCAAATTTTCAAACTTTTTACCAAAAATGTATTTCCTCGGGTAAGCCAGCCAGATACGTAGTGTAAAAATGTCTAATAAGTTCAAAAGAGGGCTAAAAGTATTAAAAGACTAAAATGAAAACAACAAAATTGTAATAAAGGATAAATTAAAAGCGTAAATGATGTAAAAGAAATAAATGTATTTTAAAATTAAAAATGACAACGAGGGCAAAAACAGCAATAATTGCTATAGGGGCGAAAAGGACAAAGAGTCAAAAGTGCTAAAAGGGCCAAAAGAGTGAAATGAATAAAAATTTAAAAAGAGAAGAAATTAAAAAAGTTGAAAATTATTTAATGAAAAGGACAAAAATTAAATCTAATAAAATTATAAAAGAGTATTAAAATGTAATTGAGGTAAAGGAGAGCAATAAGAAAAAATGAATAAAAAAGGCAAAATGGAAAAATGAAAAAATCTTAAATGGTAAAAAATACAGTATCTATAAAAAAATTTAAAAAGGCTATAACTTTTTAAATGTCAGAAAAGGATAAAATGGTGATAATTGTACAAATTGAAGAAATTAAATATAACCTAATAGATTTCAAAGTAATGGGTTAAATAGATTAAAAATGATAAAAGATATAAAAAGTATAAAATGTTTCTCATGGGTAAAAGGGGCAAAAAAACAGTAAAGTGTGCCAAAAGAGGGTAAATAGGGTAAAAATAATAAAAAGGTTTCAAAGTAAATCTAATCAAAGTTTTAAAACTATTACCTGCAGGGGGACATTTCCATGAGCAGGAAATTAATATTTTTAAATATTATCCCAATTTTAAATGGTCTGACTTTGACTTAATATTTCTCGTCATGATTAATTTTTTATACCCTCTTGCTCCACATAAGTGATAGTATGTAAGATGGCAGTAGGAGAAGGGGTGTTCTATATTAGCACTAAGAAAGACTTTGCCCGCTTTGTTTCCTTGATTGAACCAAAGCTGTTCAAATTTGAGTTTAAGCTAACTGTCCAACTGTGGGTTTCGTAAGAAAGTGTTAGTTTAAGACCTTATTATAGATCATTGTATAAAATACTCTGTTTCTATAGTGGAATGAAAACATAGTGGCTAGGAGGACCAACTGGATTTAGAGGCATCGTAATGCACTATTAGTAGGTCAAGCCTGGGAAACCTAAGAAACACAGCTATAGCGATGACTACATAAACTATAGCTTTACGTTTAGGATCTGATGTAGATAGGAGGCCTCAGTTTATTTTGTGCTAATAGGTGCTCTGTAACAAAAGTATGAAAATAACTAAACTACGAAGACACATGGAAAATAAAAATGTGAAAATAAATAGTCTCAGTATAAAGCCAGAATTAATAATATTCTACCATCGACATTTTATCCACAATTTTAACGAGTGTTTAAAATGAATATTGGCTACTACACTACTACACTATTACAAGTTTAATAGCAAGGAAGACAATATCATGATTGTGCACTATTTTTACAACACCGATAATATAAACTAAATCTCACCAAATGATTACCCTAATAACTATTTGGAAACATTAACAAAGCAACTGCTGGAGCTACCTTGTTTTTTACCCCAAGACTATAGAACCACATTTACTTTTATTATATTTGAACCATTAATAATAGAGGGATCTACCTGGTTTGTGTACAAAAAGAAAGAGTTATTTGCTACAAGATGGCATGTTTAGCTCATTTTCACCCAAATTTGTAGCTACTTCATTTTTGACGCCACCCCTTCAATTACATTACATTAACAATAGTACACAAAAAGCATTTATATATCAAGCTAGACCACTTATAACACATGAATTGTAAAGATTTCCAATCACTGAATCTCTATTTAAACACTTGTTAATATGTAAGAAGGACCTCACAACGTAACAATGTAGGGGGACCTCACCTGTTACATATATATGTATGTGGGTTTATTGTTTGCAACTTGTGTAGTGTCACCTAACGATGTGTATGTAAATTGAAAGTTAGCAGCTTTCTTGTATTTATGCTACCTATTAGTATTGATAGGGTAGTAGCTTTCATATAAGTAGTATGAATCTAAGACATCGAAACTTATGTATTTATTTACCTTAATTATTCTTGCTGTTCCACTTCTAGGACTCAAACTTTTATATTGTCTCATTAAGCTTAATTCTTGTTTAGTAATAAAACTATGTTTTATTTAAGCTACCTTATATTGAAGTTGTCATTAAGCCAGAATAACTAATAGATTTTCAAACATACCCTCCTAACATCTCATTTTATTTTATTTTTAGAAGTTTAGACGTCGCCCCTATTTTAATGGCAGCATAAAAAGGGGCATTCGTCTGCGCAGCTCTTCTCAGGTAGAGTGTGCTTGTTTGAATTCATACTAACCCTTGTGCTAACCCTGACGCTGTATCCAGCAATATCTGTACTAAGTGTCAGATCTATGGACTTAAATGAGAAGACTTGGCTACAGAATCTGCTGTTAGGAGTATTCCTGCCCCTGCCAACGTCGCAGTAGTCCAATTGTGAGCCTTGCTGGCCAAGCAGTTGAATAAGGCCAGTGACTCCTAATATGGATGATATTAAGGATTTTAGTAAAGATGTTAGTAAGGAATTTAGAAAGGATGTTATTAGAGATGTTTAGACAGCCTTCCGTAAGCCTTTCTGAGGGGACCCAGGACTTGTCTGTTGTTAATGAGCTCTGTAATTCAAAGACCCCACCCCCTAAAAGTTTTTTTATCCTGTTCTGCCATCCTCTTTCTTAAGGACCCGGAGTTATATACTGTAAAGTTGTTGTTTTTTTGCCTCTTTTCGATGGTCAATATTCCACTTTGTTATTCAGATTCATTCTGGAAGTGAACAGTATTCTAAGCTTAAATTAGTAGTAGACGCAAAGTTCCTTAAAAGGTGTTGGACAAACGTCTGTTTTCCTAACTCTTTTGATTTCTGAAGGTATTCAGCTAGGTCTCACCTTGATTACGATTAAGGATCGTATTGTTCTATCATTAGTGATGAGTAGGGAAAAGAAGGGATTATGTAGGGAATTTTTTCGTCGTTTTCCACTTCACCAGGAATCCTTCATAATATATAGTCTAGTAGTTTCTGAAGCAGCGGACATATTGAATCTCCAACCGACTGAGATTCAAGTGGTAGAAATCATACTTGAGAATGTCTCATCTCTTACTCGAATACATTTTTGTCTTTTCTTGCAAACCCTCAAACCTGAATGAACTTTATTCGCTTAAATCGAGTATAGAAGTTTCTTTATATACAGAAAGAAAGTATCTTGAAGCTTCCTTGATGTACCTTTAGATGCTTATCTTAAGACTTCCCCATCTCCAGCTTGTATCACGCCCTCAAATGTAGCTAATAATATACGTCTTAGAACTGTTGTTACTCAAGGAACTGATATCGATGGAAATAATAATGGTGGGTTTCCATTAAATGTGGCAATGTTACACGCAATTAATCCAGAGATTTGATAAATCGTGTATTTCGTAAGCTTTAAAAATTAAATCACAGTAAAATAGTTATAGATAAAAAAACTGTTTTTTAGTGTGGCATAAGATGCAGTAATAAAAAATAGAGTATACTATTTTAAAAACTGTGTTGGCGTTGAAATTGCCTTGAATATTACACCAAATAAAAATTAAAAAACACAATTTGATTTCTCCTTCAAAATAACTCAATTTTGTATGTACATTTTTTTAAGTGAAATTAGTTGTTTCTTAAAAATATAGTTCGGGACATATACACAAAATTTCAAAACAGGTGAGATACAAGATTTAATCTTTATCTGAAAATGTAATTATAAACAGTCAGCAAGGCCTTACACATGTTTTATAAGCAAGCACCATGGGACATTAAAGGGCAAGAGCTGTCTCTGAATCCACATGGGTAGCACTGGACAGATTCTTCCCTGGAGTGGGGGTGATCAAAGGCCTCTTAATGGCTGCAGTCAGGTCTGGGGCAGATAAGTTTTGTAAGGACCCAGGTAAGTTGGGTATATCACGTCCCCTGCACAGGAATACGCAACTGTTTCTACGCAGCAGCGGTGTCAGGATCGGCCTTAACCACAGATCAAATAATACTTGAGATGGTTCAAGATCGTCCAGCCAATGGTGTGACTGCATCAAATGGGTATTCGACACTAGTGCTGTGGTGGGTATGGGGAAAAAGGAAAACTGCCACACTATTATTTTCCCTGAAAACACCTTTTGTCAATGGAAAAAATCCAATAATAACTCTTCCTGGGGTAAATAATTCCGGAGGTAAACGATTCCCCTTTCAGATATCCTGGCAGGACAACTTCAGGAGGAGCGATAAAACAGCCTATTCAGAAAATAAAACGTTCCTTTTAAGCATGGGGAAATGTCTAGTAAGGGCAATGAAATGGCTTAGGAAACTGTAAAATATGAAAATAGAAATGTTTGGTGTTAGCATAGCTGGTTGAAATGAAGTCTGGTGGAAATATTCAGGTTAAATAATGTCTGGATATCACACAATATTCTATTCAGCTGGAGAGACGAGTTGAAATAGTTTAGAGATAGTGTACGTACCAACAACCTATCACAATGAGATCGAGGTAGAAGAGATCTATGATGAAATTGATGAAATCCTTCTATATGAAAGAAGATGAAAGGTGAACACCATCACCATAGGTAAATTTATTAGTGTTATCGGAGAGGGACTGAAGCAAAAGGTCACTGAGACACATGGACTGGAGTAGAGAAATGACAAAGAGCAGATTCTCTGCAAATTCTAACAGAAGAATGACCAGTTAAGTGATAAACACCTGGTTGAAGAAATTGATGACAAGAGTAATCAGAATGTAAAGTTCGTTCACGGTAGGAGTTTACCTCTGAAAGGCCTTTTCCCCTACCAGAAATATATTATATAGTAGGATATTAGTAGGAAAAAAGACCTTTCAGAGTTAAACTCCTACCGTGAATGAAGTATATGCGATAGCTTACATCTTTGTCAAAGAGTGGATCAGAAATGGAGTGAATGAAGTATGTGAATAATTATCAGTAACTGACCTAATTTTGGATTTTGGTGAATTACATTGAAACAAGACTGAAGAGAATCAGGACGACAAGCAAGAAAAAACTGAGTTGGATCATAGAAAAATTAAGAAGCTAGTATGACATTATGAGAAATTTAATAGAACAAAAGTAAAATGACTGGCCATAAGAGATTATAAGTGCGGAAGAGAAGTAAAATATTGCAATGAATATATTTTTGAAGATTTCTATTGACAATATTGTTAAGGTGAAGAGAACTGGATGAAAGCCCTGGGTATCAATTAAAATGCTTAAAGGAATGGAAGAACGAAAGAAATGGTAAAACATCAACCCATAGGAATGTATGAGTTTTAACAACGAGCTAAGGAGAACATAGTCATAGTGATGAAATACTACATAGAGAATACATTCAATGAAATTACTGAACTGAAAGAAAAGCAAAGTGTGTAATTATGTACCATAAATAAAGTAACTTGGAGGGAATAAAAACAAAGGTGTGCTATAAATAGGAATAGAAGGTGCTAAAAGTGAGATAGTGACCGATCATAAGGACGTTATTAGTATTTCAGAAAGCTATATAGGAAAACTGTACAGTAAGAAAATTTGTCAAGTTAACTTGGAGATTTTAGAGGAGTACGAAGCAGAGGAAGACTAAAAAGGACCCAGCTATAAATTACTGAAAAGGAGAATACCATTATGTTCATGCGAAGAAAGAAAGCGTTAGAGATAAAGACAAATCCACTAACATGTTAAAGGAACTTAGAACTAACGGATTAATGTATCTAATAAAATGTATAATGAAGATATACGAAAGTTGAAAATGTACAAAGGGCATTTTTGACGTAAGCACGGAAGTTCTAAAAAAAGATAAATGGGCCAAGAAATGTAGTGATCCTAGGACTATCAGCCTCATTTCTCATGTTGAGAGAGCATGGCAGAAATACTCAATAGCGAAGTCAAGGAAGAGGTATATATTTGTTTCATTTACTTGAAAAATAGGTTATATAAACTGAAGTGGAAAAAAGTGAAGGATATATATTCCAGAATATCGGCCTCATCTGGAGGGAAAGAAGGGTGATTGTAAGCCTGTACATGGGCCAACGAGCCTAAGTTAATCTGAATGAAGGAGAGAAATAGAACGTATAGATAGGAAGATAATTGGGGCAAGGATGGTATTTGTAATCCAGTCTGTTAAATTTGAATGTAGAGTAGCTGGTCAGGGAAGTCCTGAAAGAATGGGGTAGTCTCGGGATAGAAGGACGATTCATCGTGGGAGCTGAATTGTATCCATTTAGAAATTTCTTAAACAAGTACCACAAATAAAAAGTCTGATTTGTATTCATTGTCATATTACCCACAAAATCCTTAATTGTACCCATTCTGAATGGTGTCCATTCAGACAGTTTTCAAATAAATGACTTTAACAAAATATCTGATTTGTACCCACTGTAATTATTTGCATTATCTCCACAAAATCCTGAATGGTATCCATTCTTAATGGTCTCCATTCAGACATTTTCTTAAACACGCATTACAAATAAAAAGCCTGAATTGTATCCATTTTCATAATGTCCATAAAATCCTGAATTGTATCCATTCTGAATGGTCTCAATTCAGACATTTTCTTAAACGAGCACCACAAATAAATGTCTGAATTGTATCCACTAGAAATATTTGCATTATACCCACAAAATTCTGAATCGTATCTATTTAATTGCGGCACTACTTGTCTAATAGATGGCAGTAGCAGATACTATCCTTAACTCATTCCATGTTTACTAGAGAGCAGCACTTATCCTTAACTAATTTTGTGTTTACTAGAGAGAGAGCATCAATATCACTATGTTAATATATATAAAAAAGAGGAATACTTATTGGTGTTTATTTAAAAGAATAATAAAAGGGTACTTTACAAATCATTGGAGTTTCTTTATTAAAATTGACTGGCTTCGTTAAACAGCAACATTTCAAACTGCTAATTTATGATCTAAGAAATGAAGACGTAGGGTTATATTATTATAAAACACAATTGAAAGAAGTTATCAATCTAAATGTGTATAATAAATAAAGATTTATAAATTTTAGTTAACTAAACCTAGAAACAATTGGACCCACTTATGTGTTTGATTTAATAATATAAATCAATGTGAATATTAAAAAACATACGTAATAATAATTAAGCCAGTTTATTTTTAATATAAAATACATTGTTGTTATATTTATCAACTGATTTATTAGTTTTAGGGAAGAATTATTAAGTTTTAATAAATTAATCTATAGATTATTATGCATTGGGCATCATTTAGAAATTTAGCACTCGATGTATTGGATACATTTCTATTTAAAAAAATAATTTGGCTTTGATAACCTTCAATGACGATATAATTTATTACATAAATGGTTTTAAATACTCATTTTATAAAGTATTTCCAATAAAATATATTATTAATTAATAACATTAGATATAATCTTTAAACAAATAGTATTTTAACATATCATTTTAATCATAATTATTTGTTGATGTCATATCTATAAAAATCGTGTTTTACAAGTCTAGGCCTGTTTTTCGTTACTACGAATTGCAAACTTATATCTCAGTTTATCTCCAACAACAAGTCTTCTAACCATGAAGTCATCCAGAACAACACCTTGCCCACTTTCATAAATATCTATATCTTCTGCAATATTTGGAATGGTGATATTTGTCAGTGATATAGTCTGCTTATTGACATCAGGGGTATACAAAGATAGATCATACCTAAATTTATCAGAGTTCTCCTTTATTCCAACATGTGTGACGTAGAACAGATGCTTGTTTGAATCTGACTTGAACACTCTGACGCAAAGAAATAGCTCTCCTTGAGTGAAGACACTTAGCTCGTGAACTGAGTCAACAGTGGTCGTGTAGTTCCAAAATTTTGCCGTGATGTCTTCTGTAGAGTCGAACTTATGCGACTCTTCGATATGTTTGATCAAATTTGTAAGAGTACCCTTCCATTCACACTTATTTCCTTTTATACACGAGTACAGCCGGTAGAGACAGTTTAACTCGTGGTACGTCCTATCTTTCATCAGCAGCATCTCCTGACATCCTGTCTGAGCATTCTTGCAAGGGTAGTAGATCTCCTGAGCTATCTTCTCGGCAAACACACACCTGGTGTTGACAAAATCACCGGAGCACGTTGGACATTTGGCCATGGTCTTCTTGCAGGAAGAGCAGATACTATCCCCGTTGACACATTGGTATATATCTTCTACCATGTAGTTGTGGCAAGCCGGACACTCTAGTAGCTGAGAGAGGCGTCTGCTGAACTCATTGCGTAACAGGGTGCTCACACCCAGAGTAGCCATCTTCGTGTCCCTGTTAATACAACATTACAACCAGTTTTATAACTAAACTCGTCAGGAACATATTATTATGTCAGAAATGTTACTTCAATTAGGATTATTAACTATTAACAGATATTTAATTAAACTGGCCTCTTTCTTACCAAATAGGTATATTATGCAAGTTAGTTAATTTTTGATAAAAATGAAATGTTTCCTCATTTTTATAGGAATAGTTTCATGAATAATACCATTATGAAAGTATAAAATATAGATTTGGATTAATTTAAAACTAAAACTATCTGAAAAGAACTACATTTCCATACTGTTTATATGTTTTTAAAGATTCCAGTCAACGCTTAACTCACTTGTATACGAATTATTAATATAAATATAATATATTGTAGCTTTATACTTTATTATCTGCAAAAGAATCAAGTAAACTACCAACCAAATATATATTATTATTGACATAGCTTGTAATTATTTATTGATGAAATTTAATTTCACGGCTATTAATATTAAAAACATATATGTTGTTTAAAAAAATTAAAATTCTTCGATGGATTAATAAACTAAGAGATTGTTCTTTTATTTACGAATGTTCAATTAACATTTACAAAATTTGGAAACCTAAACGAATAATGTAAATACTATTTCAGCAATAACATGTTTTGATATGATGGTGGTAATTATGTTATGGTGGTATAAAACTATTAGTTACAATAAAAATTCTTCATTTTAAAGTAAATTCTGGAGTCGTGCTTACTAGATGGATCCATGAACATGGGTTTAGATTGGTTAGCAGTACATGAATATTAAAATGTAAATGCAGATTTCCTTTAAAGAATGAGAGCTTATAATATCAAATTAAAGGTTAGTTGAGTGAATAACAATAACTAGGAACGTTTTACTATCACCTTAAAATATTATTAAATGCCTGAAGTCAAGGGAGTAGAAATCTAATTTTTCCACGTGATGTCCTCTAGAAAATTTAATTATACCTTTATAAATAAAAGTTTTTTTTATGTATACGTGAGCCACAGCTTGGGGCTCCATTAATTACTATGGGGTCTGGACCCCCTATAACCCCCTAGATTTATTTGCAGCTCTCGCCTGTATATATACAAAGATGCGCAAAAAAAAAGCATTGAGTGGTTGATAGAGTCAACTGTGTAAATTTGCATATGGTCCTAATTGAATAATCATACAGTGTGTAGGGCCTGTTGTGTAGTTAAATGAGCTATTCTATCAGTGAGGTCTACCCCTGGCACCAATGGCTGCTTTCTCTATTCATAAGTTAAATTAAAATTATTAAAATCAATTAAACCATATTATGTCGTTATTTGTAAATGCATTACACTGAAAACTTTGACTCTCCAATAATCGAAAATGAAGGTGAGTGTCAACACAATTCATTATATAAATTTATTAATTATCACTAAAACAATAAAATTGTATGCATTGTGCAATTAATTAGAATTGCGAGAGAAAAATACGAGCAAGATAATTGATATTTGAATTTGTAAATAATGATCCTAGAAAGTGATAAAGCTAAATCGACCAAAGAGACACAAGATTCAACCTGTCCGCCTAGTCTAAAAAGTATCCATAGATTCAAGATCGAAATATCTAGAAGAAACATCAGGTAAACTCTCCTAATGTAAACTAACTCTACCATAGAACAATAATCCATCATCCTGAACAAAAGGTCACCATCACAAAGTAATAATCCACAATGATTGTAGATGTGGTAAAAACATTATCCAAGAAAAAAAAGTTTTAATCTGTTGGTAGCATCTCCGGGTGCTCTGCTTGGTCGTGGATTGATAACAAGATTTGTGGCTACACGGCAGGAAATTACTATTGATTCAGTGCTTATTAATAAGTTTTTACATTTTAATGATAATTATAATATTAGCAGAAAAACCAGAAATTATATCTATTAGCTGTATACATTTTTATGTTGTTCATATTAAGATTAGAACAAGTTAATATTATAATAAGTATTATATATATAACATATTAAAACAATATCGAAGAATTTGTATATTTTATGGATATGTGTTCGAAAACAGGGCACTTAGGAATATATTATTTCCAAAAAGGGATGATGATGTGGGGGAGTGAAGGAAGTTATATAATGATAGGTTACATACCCTGTACTCATCACAAGACGTTGTTAGATTAATAATGTCTCATAGAGTGCAATGGCAGGAAATGTAGCAGGAATGGGTGAATTTAGAGCCTTATTAATGTTAGCGACTGGCAAACTTAATGGGAAGACCAAAACAAAGCTGGGAGGATAGCTTTAGGGTGGACCTGATGAAGATAGGGTGTAATGAGGTGGACTGGATAGAACAAGCTCAAGATAGAGATAGAGTATAGTGAGGTGGACTGGATAGAACTATCTCAAGATAGAGATAGGGTATAGTGAGGTGGACTGGATAGAACTAGCTCAAGATAGAGATAGGGTATAGTGAGGTGGACTGGATAAAACAAGCTCAAGATAGAGATAGGGTATAGTGAGGTGGACTGGATAGAACTAGCTCAAGATAGAGATAGGGTATAGTGAGGTGGACT
>CABEEJ010006086.1:32656-43235 GCA_901482245.1 Timema douglasi | reverse complement strand
AGTTTGTCCAAACATTGCTTGACCCACAACACAGGTTGTCCAAACATTCCTTGATACACGACACAGACTGTCCAAACATTCCTTGATCCACAACACAGGCTGTCCAAACATTCCTTGACCCACAACACAAGCTATCCAAACATTTCTTGACCCACAACACAGGATGTCCAAACATTCCTTGATACACGACACAGACTGTCCAAACATTCCTGAACGCACAACACAGAATGTCCAAACATTCCTTGATACACGACACAGACTGTCCAAACATTCCTTGATCCACAACACAGATTGTCCAATAATTCCTTGACCTACAACACAGAATGTTCAAATATTCCTTGACCCATGACACAGGCTGTCCAAACATTCCTTGACCCACGACACAGGCTGTCCAAACATTCCTTGACCCACGACACAGGTTGTCCAAACATTCCTTGACCCATGACACAGGTTGTCCAAACATTCCTTGATACACGACACAAACTGTCCAAACATTCCTTGATACACGACACAGACTGTCCAAACATTCCTTGATCCACAACACAGATTGTCCAAACATTCCTTGACCCACAACACAAGCTATCTAAACATTCCTTGACCCACAACACAGGATGTCCAAACATTCCTTGATACACGACACAGACTGTCCAAACATTCCTGGACGCACAACACAGAATGTCCAAACATTCCTTGATACACGACACAGACTGTCCAAATATTCCTTGATCCACAACACAGATTGTCCAATAATTCCTTGACCTACAACACAGAATGTCCAAATATTCCTTGACCCATGACACAGGCTGTCCAAACATTCCTTGACCCATGACACAGTTTGTCCAAACATTGCTTGACCCACAACACAGGTTGTCCAAACATTCCTTGATACACGACACAGACTGTCCAAACATTCCTTGACCCAAAACACAGGATGTCCAAACATTCCTTGACCCACAACAAAGGGAAAGTGGGAAACCATTAAAGAGAAAAACATCCGAGTACACCAGAATTTGATTTGAGCCTCGGTAAGTGAGAAATTGCCTCGCAGATCTTCGGCAATGTTTAGTTATTTGATGCGTTATTTCAAAATATGGTCCACGTCAAAATCAACTTGAAGGATTCCGACAGGCCTCTTTGTCCTTTACGACCAAGTAGTTCGAGTTTTATTAATATAAATTAATGTGTGAAAATGTGAACTAAACGCATTTCCAACGATTTTTTAAGTATATCAGCGAAGCTATGAGACTAGGCTTGATGAAAAATGGTTCTAGATATAGAAATCCTCAAACAAATACAATAAGTTTTTCTATTACTAACCGTGAGCTTTCCTCTCTACCTTGAGATAAGAAGTATTGTAATTTTCTTTCCCTTATTTCGTACTTTCTTTAGCACTGCGTCTTACTCCCTGTTTAGGTTATACGCATAGGTACAAATTACTATAATGGGTTTGATGTGAGGAATGTTGAATTTTTAGGAAGTGTACCCGCATTTGAGTGGAAAACCATTTTAAGAAAAACCATCCTATGTACGTTTCATCCGACTGGGATTCTAACTCCAATCTCCCTGTCATCGACAGTCTAGTATATTGGTAAAGTGACGTCTTAGACCATGCGGTCACCAAAGCAGTCCTCTAGCTTTTTTATTGATATGGAAAAAAGGAGTCGCAGGTGAAGGACAAAACCAGTATAAGCTTAGACAGAGAATAGAGAATTAGTCCCAGGAAACGACACAGACAATTTGTATTTTAAGCTGACAGCGATTGATACTTTCTCGCTGACCGAGGCGGCCGCCTCAAGGAGTCCATATGTTTGATTTAAACAGAGCATATAGATCTCAAAGACTGTCCATCGTGTTAAGTCCGTGATGGATTGAACATCCCATCTATAATGGTAATGACGATGACACGACATCATGATGACGCTGTGAGAATTACAACCGCTCATATATTACCCGGACCAGGAGAACAGAAGATGAGAGAGATAGGATTTACCTCTGGGTGCGACTGAGACGGAAGATACACACTTGTACAAATATGGGTGTGGGTTTGAGTGAGAGAGAGCGAGACAGGTGTGGGGGAGATAGACACAATAAACCTCCCGGTGGTCGTCTTGACGTGCCAGGTTCGATACTGGGACGTAATAGGATATTAGTTAATTGTATATTAAACTACAATAAAAACCTGCTACTATGGTAGAATGCTCTAAGGAGTCACACTCGAAATCGACTAAACTGCCGATGGTGAAGAAATTGGGGTTTGAATCCCGTTTCGGTGTATTGAGGATGTTTTTCATTAAATTATTTTATACTCTCCACCCAAATGTTAGTACCCTTCTTCTAAATTTAACCTTGCTCATCCCTAACTTACTAGCGTGATTAGTGTCCGTATAAACTGAACAGGTAATAAGATTTGGTGTTAAAACTATTCTGAAAACTCAGGGGGAAAAGTTATTGTCAAATGAAGTTTATTTTATTCATAGCAAACAGTGATACTGATAATAAATGCTCAATATTTACATATTTTAGTCAATACAATGTGTTTTCCTGTAACTAGAAATTACTGTAGTACTGTAAAAATATATACTGGAAATGTAAAACTACAGTACACGTTAAATGTTCTACATCAGTCAAATGAATATAAATTTTAAGAAATTCACTCAACTTTAAATTTAAAATTTGTTCAAATAATCTGTCTTCCGCTTAATCCGAATTTTCGCAAATCCGAAAAAGCTTCGCTACCAATTTGTACGGATTAACGAGATTTCTGTTACTCAAATAACACACACGTTGGCGTTAGGCCTATGCGTTGCTTAAATTTCAGTGTAAGGAATCGATTGCGGGGGCTGTATTTGTTTTTAAGGTGGGATGAAAGAATATTCGAGTCAAGGTCAGTATTTATCCAGTTTCTATATTAGCAAAACATTTAGGCCAAAAAATATCACACATCGCTTCAGTAGTTACGTTTAGTTTAATTTTCTACACAGGGTGATATTAACAGTGCTTGATTATCTGACATGAGAATCGAGGAATATAACTTTTACTCCTAGTGTGAGGAGTTTCTTTTCAAATTCCGCTGTGCCCGTGACAGACAATCAAGAACTGTTGATATCACCATCTATTAAAAAATTAAAATTACTGGAACAATACAAACAATGCTTTTGTTATAAAAACTGTAAAAAAACTGACCTTAACTGTTCCTACCATTCTACCTTTTTTTTTTTTTTAATTATTGACGTGTTTTACTACCCGTTCGGATTATACGCATATATAGGCCTACTATTAATTATATTCATATTAAATTAATAAGGATGAGTATAATAAATATTCTCAAAGGAACTCTCAATACCAAACAGATATATTGAAAATCTTAAATAAGAAATATGGAAAAGGATAGATATAATAAAAAGAAAGTAAGTTGAAGATAAACAATGAAGATGAAGAATTGACGAAGACAACAGGGAATATTTATTCACTAAAAATACTATTAATAAGTGGCTAATACTTGAATGACCTTTAACACAACCAATTAGATGAAATACAGACAATAAGGAGTCTAAATAAGAATAATGGTTAAACATTAAACATAAGGAGAAGCTAAATTGGTACATGGATAATACATAGAATTGTCAGAATAATCCGAATTTTTTGATGTACATTAGACTCCTTATTGCCTGTATTTCATCTAATTAGTTGTGTTAAAGGTCATTCAAACCACTTATTAATAGTATTTTTAGTGAATAAATATTCCCTGTTGTCTTCGTCAATTCTTCATCTTCATTTTTTATCTTCAACTTACTTTCTTTTTATCATATCTATCCTTTTTCATAGTTCTTATTTAAGATTTTTAATATATCTGTCTGGTATTGAGCGTTCCTTTGAGCATATATACTAGTTAAGCTGGGATGGGGAAGGTTGAATTTAAAGGACGTGTACCGGAATTTTCGTGGAGGGGGAGAGGAAAACCATTCTCAGTACACCCGACCGGGATTAGAGCCACGATCTCCCCCGTCTTTGGATGTACAGTCTATTACGAAAGTGACGCCTTACTGGGCCCCGTGATTTGAGGGGATGGGGGCCTTGCTTAGTTAACAGAGGGGGGAGGGGGGATAAGTTGGGGTGGTAAATATTAGCTTGTAAACTCTTATAATATGATTCCTGTAAAGGCGATCTAGCAACTATTGTCAGAGTTTAAAAACAAACAAAAACATAATCATGTAATTTGATTTATTGAACGATAGAAGCTATTTCTCCGTTTTAGCTTTGTATGTGGTGGATATGCCTCACGATAACTTTTGAACACTTTGACCGATTTAATTCAAACTTGGCACAGTCGTTATTTGTACCTGTACACAGGTCTAGGTCATCGGGAGAAAATCTAACAACGTATTGGGAAGAAATCAACACTTATATGTAAGCCTTTATTATTATTATTATTATTATTAGCACCGCGTCTTACTACCCGTTCGGGCTATACGCACTTACGCTAATGTGTAATGGTAGGGTGATTGTGAGATGAAATGGAGGACCTACAGTTTAACGTGGAATCCGAACCACGGTGGAGGCCTGGCATTCCTCATATTCACAAGATGTCTTGTCAGAGGTGAAGCAAGGGTTTGGTAATCAGATAAATCTTTGCCGGGGCCGAGGATTGAACCCAGGCCGCCAGTATAGAAGTCTGACACCTTAACACCTAGACCGCCAGGTCACCTGTAAGCCTTTATAAACAAGGTTTCAATAATTAATTGCTACATGTAAGTTACCTTTTAGGGCATTTCCTGGTACCTGATACGGCTGAAAATTGGTAAAAAAAAAAGGTTCAAATTAATGTAATAACATTAAACAAAACTTTTTTTTTAAAATTTGGGAGGGGGGTTAAGTGTGGAAGATAATTGGCGGCCCACAAATGAATTTTGCTCAGGGCCTGCTCAGCGTCTGCTTAAGGGCATCCCTCGAAGCAGATCATCCCACCTTAACAGGTTAAAATTAAACCGGTTCCATATCGAGCCTGGCCTATAGCTCCTTCTAGCACAGAGGATACAGATCAGTTGTAGAAACATGATTAATTCCCGGCTTGTCCCTGCGATGGTGTAAAGTTTACAGGGCAGACCATAAGTCACACGGGAACTTTTAACATCAACGGAACCTAAACATTAGGAAATTCTCGCGTTTAAAATAAACTATGTTAAGAGTCGTTCATATACATACACACATCGCCATGATAGAGCGAGGAAAAAAAAAAGAGAATTAAATAACCGGTTCAATTTTTAAAATATCTTTAATAATAATGTTACCACGCTAAAAACAAAAACAATGAATAAACTTCACTGTTGAAATTTCCCGAGATTATTTCTTTATAAATGTCTGCGTGGAGTGATTTGTTTTCGTGTAGGGAAATATTATGAGCGTGGAACATTAACACTATAACGGCAATATTAATAAATTCGGTCTTTGTAAAAAATAATAATTAGAAATGTTTATTTCATGAGTCGTATATTTGTTAGGTCTCGAAAACAACATCAATATAGTTTATCTTTATATAACCCGCCTCGGTGGCGTAGTTGGCTAACTCTCTGGGTTCGTGTTAAGCTGGTCTGCTGAGGACGAGGAGATCAAGGTTCGAATCTCGCTTGGGTGAACTGGGGATAATTTTCCCTAAATGTTTTTCCACTTTATCTCCACGCCAATGCGTGTCCACTTCCTCTATATTCAACCTTACCGATTCCTAGTGTATTAGCATAATTAGTACTTAAGCGTATATACTGAATGGGTAGTAAGACGCGGTGCTAAGTATTTATCTTTTTTTTTTCTAGCCTCTGTACTGAAGCTGAATAGGCCCACGGACTGAGAAAATAAATGTTACGATTCACCGCACATACTTTCTCGTGCCTCTATCTCAATTATATTTATAACTAGTAAGACATAATATAATATCCATTGCTATAAAAACTTTATGGGGTAAAAGATAATTGAATTTCACAAAAGAATATCCAGATACTAACCAAGTGAGAAGTCACCTTGATTACCTCTTTCTGGCCTCTCCTAGTCAGTAAGTATCCAGGTACTAGCCACGCAAGACGTCACCTTGATTAACTGTTTCTATCCTCCTAGTCAGTAAGTATCCAGGTACTAGCCACGCAAGACGTCACCTTGATGAACTGTCTCTATCCTCCTAGTCAGTAAGTATTCAGGTACTAGCCACGCAAGACGTCACCTTGATGAACTGTTTCTATCCTCCTAGTCAGTAACTATCCAGGTACTAGCCACGCAAGACGTCGCCTTGATGATCTGTTTCTATCCTCCTAGTCAGTAAGTATCCAGGTACTAGCCACGCAAGACGTCACCTTGATGAACTATCTCTATCCTCCTAGTCAGTAAGTATTCAGGTACTAGCCACGCAAGATGTCACCTTGATGGACTGTCTCTATCCTCCTAGTCAGTAATTATTCAGGTACTAGCCACGCAAGACGTCACCTTGATAAGCTGTCTCTATCCTCCTAGTCAGAAAGTTTCCAGGTACTAGCCACGCAAGATATCACCTTGATAAGCTGTCTCTATCCTCCTAGTCAGAAAGTTTCCAGGTACTAGCCACGCAAGACATCACCTTGATGAACTGTCTCTATCCTCCTAGTCAAGTGGATGATGTGATGGATCACGGGTCCCGGCTGGAGAGAGATATTTCTCCGTATATGTTTGTGTGTGTGTGTGTGAGTGTATCATGATGAATGAACTCTCGGCGCGCGGGGCTCGTGATCAATTGATTACCTCGTTAGGGTCACGAGGTCCCCCCGCTAAGACGACACCCCCTACAGCTCCCTAATGAATCCCGCAGCCTCCAACAGAGAGCAGCACCGGACCAACAAACAAGCCTGGAGGCAAACCTTGGTTTGTACAAACATCAGCCGTGGATTGACCGCGAGATAGGTGGGTTGCGCCGCAGCCAATAATCCACAGGCGTCGTTGATGTGTGCGAGGGATGGAGAGGGGGTGCGACTGGGGGGGTGGAGGGACACGTCCTCCCCAATCATTTGCCTCACATGAGACACTCTTAATACTGTCAAAGAAACAGTGAATTGTTACATTTAGAAAATTGAAAACTAACGTTTCTACCAATACATTAATGATTTAAAGAATTTCTTAAATGGCTAATACAACTAAACTAATTCTACTATCATATTATTCGTGTTATTAGTTTGGTACAATATTAATTTTAATTTTCTAATTTAAAATGATAATATGCTCCTTCTGTCCCATCGAATAATTAAGAGCTAATTAATTAATTATATATTTAACTGTCAAAATCTATAAATTAAAGTTCCTAACATAAGTGTGTTTAGGGATATTTGCTCTCTTAGGTTAAATAAATGATTTAGTGGTGTGGTATTATAGGCCTGTGCTTATAAAGTGTATTTATAATCCTTAACTAAGTAATATTTTTGCTATTACAAAAAAAAAATCAAATGTCAGTCATAGAAATAAAAATTATGGTGGCATAAAGAAAGAAACTTAAGGCGGCCACCTCAGTCAGTGAGAAATTATCATTTGTTGTCAAGTCACGGGGCTTAAAATACAATTGTATATGTCGTTTATTGGAACTACTCTATTATTTCTAAGCATTATATTTCTTTTCTCACTTCCCCCTCAACTATTCTTTGTCATTTCAATAAGAAAGAGAGTAAATAATACTAAGAACATTTTTATCTCAAGGTAAAAAGGAAAGCTCGATGCTGGTTCTAAAATATCTTAGAATTTTCTGTTGTGAGCCTATTAAAAAAAACTCTATTTCTTAGAGTAAGGCTAAATCTAGAGCCCTTTCTCATCAAATCTAGTCCCATAGCTTTGCAAATATGCTTAAAAATTCGTTAAAAATGAGCAAATTCGGCATTTTCACACATTTTTTCTATACAGTCTATAATAGGAAAAAGAGCCCTGTTGGAATGTTTCTATCTTATTTTGGTGTGAACTATATTTTGAAATAACGCATCCTAGGATTAAATATTGCGTTAGATCAGAACGTCTGCCGGAAATTTCTCACTTACCGAGGCGACCCCCTTAAGGAATCGAATTAAAGACGTTTTAGACACAAACGAGTTATAAACAGTTTGTATTATTCATTATCGGATACGAGAAATCTCGACTTCAATTATGATTGTGTTATGCAAACAAGTTCCAGCCGGTATCACACTGTGTTGGAGCAGGCTATGATGGATGGAGCAATGTCAAGGCCTAATCTCGTGGTATATTCATACACTTTCTAGCCCTGGCTGGTCGCACACCATGTAGATCAGTTTAGAGGGCTAGTATAACACCGTGTTGGAGCAGGCTATGATGGGCGGAGCAATGTCAAGGCCTAATCTCGTGATATATTCAACACTTTCTAGCCCTGGCTGGTCGCACACCATGTAGATCAGTTTATAGGGCTGGTATAACACCGTGTTAGAGTAGGCTATGATGGATGAAGTAATGCCAAGACCTAATCTCGTGGTATATTCAACACTTTCTAGCCCTGGCTGGTCGCACACCATGTATAAATCAGTCTAAAGGGCTGGTATCACATTGTATTTAGTAGTAATTAATGAGTTGATAAATCTCAAGACTTAAGCTCATCTCATAGCTAGTGTTTAGCAGCTTAGTCTTAATCTATCACATTGGCATTGAAGCCCTCACCTGTAACTGGTCGTAGCTTTTGACAGTGTAAGACTGTCCTTGATGCCTCCAAGTGTTCAATATATCATATTGTTATTGAAGCTCTCATATAGCCTAGCTTGTAAGTCGCCTGTCTCTGGCCGTAGCTTTATACAGTGTAAGAATGTCCCTGCTGCCTCCAAGTGTTCAATATATCATATTGTTATTGAAGCCCTCATATGACCTAGCTTGTAAGTCGCCTGTCTCTGGCCGTAGATTTAGACAGTGTAAGAATGTCCCTGATGCCTCCAAGTGTTCAATATATCATATTGTTATTGAAGCCCTCATATAACCTAGCTTGTAAGTCGCCTGTCTCTGGCCGTAGCTTTAGACAGTGTAAGACTGTCCCTGATGCCTCCAAGTGTTCAATATATCATATTGTTATTGAAGCCCTCATATAGCCTAGCTTGTAAGTCGCCTGTATCTGGCCGTAGCTTTAGACAGTGTAAGAATGTCCCTGATGCCTCCAAGTGTTCAATATATCATATTGTTATTGAAGCCCTCATATGACCTAGCTTGTAAGTCGCCTGTCTCTGGCCGTAGCTTTAGACAGTGTAAGAATGTCCCTGATGCCTCCAAGTGTTCAATATATCATATTGTTATTGAAGCCCTCATATAACCTAGCTTGTAAGTCGCCTGTCTCTGGCCGTAGATTTAGACAGTGTAAGAATGTCCCTGATGCCTCCAAGTATTCAATATATCATTTTGTTATTGAAGCCCTCATATAGCCTAGCTTGTAAGTCGCCTGTTTATGGCCGTAGATTTAGACAGTGTAAGACTGTCCCTGATGCCTCCAAGTGTTCAATATATCATTTTGTTATTGAAGACCTCAGATCACGTGTCAGTCACCTGCAGATCAGTGCCTAGAGCAGCCCATCAGAGCATACAAGACAATGGTAGAAAACCCCGCGTGTGTCCACTGTACACCATCCATCTTGTGGTCATCTTGACGGGGCGCAATGAGTCTGAACACCACGAGGTGGATGGGGAATACATCGTTGTCTCAGTAGGTTCACATGACCACTGTGAACGAGATCTACTTTGGTATGGATTACTGGGACTTGGAGAGTATTTTAACAAGAAGTTCTGTGAACATTAGGCCTTCCTCCATCCATGTTCTTAACGTTACTACAGTCTTACTAGTAGTTCTGTGATCAGTAGACGTCCCTCCCTCCATGTTCTTATCGTTACTACAGTCTTACTAGTAGTTCTGTGAACAGTAGACCTCACTCCATGTTATTATCGTTACTACAATCTTACTAGTAATTCTGTGAACATCATACCTGCCTATCTCCATGTTATTATCGTTACTACAGTCTTACTAGTAGTTCTGTGAACATTATACCTCACTCCATGTTATTATCGTTACTACAGTCTTACTAGCAGTTCTGTGAACAGTAGACCTCTCTATACATGTTATTATCTTTACTACAGTCTTACTAGTAGTTCTGTGAACAGTAGATCTAATTTCCTCCATGTTATTATTGTTACTACAGACTTACTAGTAGTTATGTGAACAGTATACCTCTCTCCCTCCATGTTATTATCTTTACTACAGTCTTACTAGTAATTCTATGAACAGTAGATCTCATTTCCTCCATGTTATTATTGTTACTACAGTCTTACTAGTAGTTCTGTGAACAGTAGATCTAATTTCCTCCATGTTATTATCGTTACTACAGACTTACTAGTAGTTATGTGAACAGTATACCTCTCTCCCTCCATGTTATTATCGTTACTACAGTCTTACTAGTAATTCTATGAACAGTAGATCTCATTTCCTCCATGCTATTATTGTTACTACAGTCTTACTAGTAGTTCTGTGAACAGTAGATCTAATTTCCTCCATGTTATTATCGTTACTACAGACTTACTAGTAGTTATGTGAACAGTAGACCTC
>CABEEJ010006086.1:0-17511 GCA_901482245.1 Timema douglasi | reverse complement strand
TCTGTATAACCTCATAATATAGGATATGTCAACATTTAGGATATCAGGAGCGTATAAACAGTCTGTATAACCTCATAATATAGGATATCAGGAGCTCATAAACAGACTTTATAACCTCATAATATAGGGTGTGTCAATATGTAGGATATCAGGAGCTCATAAATACACTCTATAACCTCATAATATAGGGTATGTCAACATTTAGGCTATCTAGAGCGTATACACAGTCTGTATAACCTCATAATATAGGGTATGTCAACATTTAGGTATATCAGGAGCGTATAAACAGTCTGTATAACCTCATAATATAGGATATCAGGAGCTCATAAACAGACTTTATAACCTCATAATATAAGGTATGTCAACATGCAGGATATCAGGAGCTCATAAATAGACTCTATAACCTCATAATATAGGGTATGTCAACATTTAGGATATCTAGAGCGTATAAACAGTCTGTATAACCTCATAATATAGGGTATGTCAATATTTAGGATGTCAGGAGCTCATAAACAGTCTGTATAACCTCATAATATAGGATATGTCCAAATTCAGGCTATCAGGAGCTCATAAACAGTCTGTATAACCTCATAATATAGGGTATGTCAACATGTAGGATATCAGGAGCTCATAAACAGTCTGTATAACCTCATAATATAGGGTGTGTCAACATGTAGGATATCAGGAGCTCATAAACAGTCTGTATAACCTCATAATATAGGGTATGTCAACATGTAGGCTATCAGGAGCTCATAAACAGTCTGTATAACCTCATAATATAGGGTATGTCAACATGTAGGATATCAGGAGCTCATAAACAGTCTGTATAACCTCATAATATAGGGTGTGTCAATATGTAGGATATCAGGAGCTCATAAACAGTATGCATTTGTCATAGAAAGTACCTAATATAAAATACAAACATATTTTGTTGTGGTCAATAATGATAACATTTTACTTTTTATTATTGTTATTTAATAGTTACTGATAATATTTACTAAGAGTGACAGCTTCAGATCACATGACTTGACGTGAGAGTGTATCAAGTAACGTTTATATACCTCCTGTGAAAATTGGACTTTATTTCGAATGAAAGCTTGGACACTCAATTGTTTGGTGTCTAGTCGTCAATCACACCAGTAGTGGCCTCACGGGTAAAGGTGTCAGTCTCGTATTATCTCGTTTCCTGGGGAGTTTGGGGTTTGAATCCCGGCAAGGTGTACATAGGTGGCTAACCCTACACGCAAATGCGGGTACATTTACTTTAACTCCTACTTTCTCTCAAGATTTGGTCTCGGTAATGAAGTTCATAGCAGTTATTTTAAAGAAATATTAAACCAGCTTTTACGGGTACGGGAATACGGTTGCGGGTACTGGTCGCCGTGCCTTTGCTTCAAGTCCAAAGACCGGACTTGTAGGTCTCCACGCATGCTCTGACAAAGCCTGAGCTTGTGTTGCTTACAAAACCTTGGCTTTCTGCCACCATCTTCACTAACCTCGTCTGAAGTGAAATTTACATTTATTTAAATCACCACATTGGACATCAGCCGAAATAGTTAGCTTTGAATGAATATTCTAATTACGTCATAAAAATAACGTTTTATTACTACTGTGTCATAATATATTGAAATATCCTATTGAAAAGTACATGGGTACCCCCCTCGGGGATTAAGTTGATTCCTATGGGGGGTCCGAAACCCCCTGAACTTCGCCTTTTCCAGTCTTATGGGAGACCATGGCTAATGTGTTGTTTTTTTGTCATCGCGTCCTACTACTCGTTCAGTC
Organism: Timema douglasi; assembly: GCA_901482245.1. Taxonomy (NCBI): domain Eukaryota; kingdom Metazoa; phylum Arthropoda; class Insecta; order Phasmatodea; family Timematidae; genus Timema; species Timema douglasi. The sequence continues at coordinate 15,726 of CABEEJ010006086.1, read as the reverse complement.
TATACTCGTATGTGGGCCTACTAATTACACTAGTGTGTTAAGGATCAGAAGACTAAATTTAGAGAAAGTATAACCGCATTTTCATGGAGGAAAACTCATCCTCAGTACACCCGACCAAGATTCGAACCTCATCTTCCCGTAGCTGTCAGTTCAGTCTATTGCTAGAGTGATGGCTTGTATCAGGGATTCCTGATCCTTGTCATGTCATGGACCCCTTTGTTAGTCCATATACCCTTTTGTCAGTCTGGTGACACTTATGGACCCCTTTGTCAACCTGGCGAGTCATGTGAACCCCCTTGTCAGCCCGGTGAAGCTTATGGACCCCTTTGTCAGTCTGGTGAGAACTATGGACCCCTTTGTCAACCTGGCGAGTCATGTGAACCCCCTTGTCAGCCCGGTGAAGCCTATGGACCCCTTTGTCAGTCTGGTGAGAACTATGGACCCCTTTGTCAGTCTGTCGAGGCCTGTGTACCCCCTTGTCAGCCTGGCGAGTCATGTGAACCTTCATGTCAGCCCAGTGAAGCCTATGGACCCCCTTGTCAGCCTGGTGAGTCATGTGAACCCCCTTGTCAGCCCGGTGAAGCCTATGGACCCCTTTGTCAACCTGGCGAGGCCTGTGGACCCCCTTGTCAGCCTGGCGAGTCATGTGAACCCCCTTGTCAGCCCGGTGAAGCCTATGGACCCTCTTGTCAGCCTGGCGAGTCATGTGAACCCCCTTGTCAGCCCGGTGAAACCTATGGACCCCCTTGTCAGCCTGGCGAGTCATGTGAACCCCCTTGTCAGCCCGGTGAAGACTATGGACCCCTTTGTCAGCCTGGCAAAGCCTGTGAACTTCCTTGTCAGTCTGGCGAGAACTATGGAACCCTTTGTCAGGCTGGTTAAGTCTATGTACCCCTTTGTCAGTCTGGTGAGGCATGTGGACCCCTTGTCGGTATGGTTAAGCATACGGACCCCTTTGTCAGAATGACAAGGCCTATGGACATATTTGTTGGTCTTGAGAGGCTTATGAGTCCATTTATGAGAATAATGTTTTTAAATTCTTCAATAAAACATAGTATTTCAATGGAAATCAATTACATAGAAATAGATTTGTCAAAATATAGAAAATCTGATGTAGGCTAATAACATGCGTGATTATTAATTAGTGCATTAAATAACAAGAAAATATATTTAAAATATCGAATAGTTGAAGTTCTCAAGTTCACGAAAACCTTTAGAGGTGTGTGCCCTGGTTTAAGAAACCCCTGCCTAGGACCATTCAATATATTACTATTTCATTCTTCGAAACTGCGTGTTAACTGTGCTTTTTAGGTTAAATTAGTTCAAAGGTTATTTATATATTTAAAAAAATGCTTACTTTTCATGAAAAACTATTCCCAGATACCCATTATTAACTCAATCTTAGAGACCATTTTCAGAATATATAAAATGTTCTAAAATTTGCTATAATTAAACTACCTCTAAATTAATTTGGTTTAGAAAAACCAACCAACATTATTTGTTACCATGTGAAATATCTTCCAAATACAAATTTCGAACAAAATCATTAACGCTAATTTGAAATAAACTTCAAGTTTTTCAAAAATCAGTAATCATTAAAATACTATTAGAAGATTATTTAAAAAAATATATATATAAATTATTATTTATAATGTCAAAAACCTTATACATGTATTTTGAATTAAATCGACTTGAATCGACTTAACAGATATCCATTTTGAACCAAATCGCTGGAACCATTTCTAAAATACTTTTTATTTTACATCCATTACTGTTTCCAGCCTGTGACCTGGGTCAGTTTTTTATTCAAGCCATGTATTTTCCACCACCGGCTTGCTGGGCCTGTCATAGCTTAATATGCCTTATAATATAACTTAAGACTAGGACAGCACAACATCCAGTCCCCGGCCATTAATTTATCAATGTGAAAGGGTAAACCCACAATTTACAAATGATACATTTATTGGCCATGTTGGGAATTGAGCCCGGGACCCTTAACTAGTAGACAGACACACTATCTAGAGCCGGATTTCTACTACACAAGAACTTGAAAATAAAATCGGTCAGCAGTCAAATTACCTCCAAACGAATTTTCTCCCGAAACACAACTAAGCAATACAGTTTTGTCATCACAAATCAATAAACTATCTTTTTTTGTTTGTTTATTTTTACCCATAACACAAGTATTTTACAGGTAAAAGACTTCCTATATATCCAGTTCAAACAAAATAGTTATAGCCATTTTTGAAATATTTGTAATTCAAAAAGATAATTCATTAGTAAACTACTCTTAGCTTAAGAGCTACAGTAGCCCCTTGGCTTCTTTGGTGCTGACTGGCAGCTTTGAAAAGTTACCAGACCAAATTATGTATCCCTACGCCGAACCATATGATCTGCAAAAACATGTGTTTAGCAGCTGTCACTTCTGACGGTTAAAATCTAGGAATATACCTAAATGTTGACTGTCAGAAGTCAACTGTGAGCTGTCAGTCAGCACCAAAGAAGCCACAGGGCTACTGTAGAGTCAAAATATAAATAACGCCCCTAGGTACTGTCCTATAACATCTAACTAACAAGTTTGAACCAAATTTATAAAACTGTTTCAGATATGTGGTCAGGGACAGAGAAACATGAAGATAGTCTTAATGTAAAAATTCACTTTTTTGGGGTTCGGGCATACATAAAACGTAAAGATTCATCATAATCTTTAGGTCGAAAATTGTTCACTATTGCAAAACTTTTTCTTGATATGTATGAGAAAATAAAAATAAATAAATATTGCGTTGCATCTTCGTAATCATTTTGAAATAGGTCAAAAATCAAGCCGGCCTCATAGATTTGGCCTACTGTACTTGAGGTTGGTTGAAGTGTGACTGCGACTAGATCACAAAAGACAACAAGTTTTTAATGAATTTGTTTGTGAAGGAAATGGCAGACCAATCACTCTCCGCTTCCAACTAATAATTTAAATGGCATCTATCATTCGTGTCATAAAAGTATCAAACAATTAACTATCAAGATACATTTTATAGAAGCTGTGAGCTAAAAACTACATAACCTGTTCTTAGAAAATGGTGTGGGTTTTAATTATTTAGGTTTAGTCCACTTGGGCATTTTTAATAATCGCATAAAAAATAGTATACATACATAACTATTTATCTTTCCGAAATTGGTTTTATAAATCTCTGTCAAATTAATTTTAAAATATGTTTTTTAAGAATACAAACCATCTAAAATTAATGTTAATTTGCGAGAAATACAGGCTAGATGAAGATATTGTTAAAATATAATAATATGTGATAAGCGAGTGGTTTACAAGACTGAAGGCCAGTATTCGACCTTCAACAGCTGCACTTCTCTATTTGACGGGAGTGAAGATCATCTGTCTCTGAAGATGCTGTTAGGAATAGACTTCTTCAAAGAGCTGAAATTAAGATCAACTGTCCTTGAATATTTTGCCAGGAATAACCTTCTTCAACTAGCTGGAGTAATAATCAACTGTCTTTGAATATTTTACCAGGAATAACCTTCTTCAACTAGCTGGAGTAATAATCAACTGTCTTTGAATATTTTACCAGGAATAACCTTCTTCAGCTAGCTGGAGTAATAATCAACTGTCTTTTATAACCTTCTTCAGCTAGCTGGAGTAAGAATCAACTGTCCTTGAAGATTCTGCCAGGAATAACCTTCTTCAGCTAGCTGGAGTAAGTATCAACTGTCCTTGAAGATTCTGCCAGGAATAACCTTCTTCAGCTAGCTAGAGTAAGAATCAACTGTCCTTGAAGATTCTGCCAGGAATAACCTTCTTCAGCTAGCTGGAGTAAGTATCAACTGTCCTTGAATATTTTGCCAGGAATAACCTTCTTCAGCTAGCTGGAGTAAGAATCAACTGTCCTTGAAGATTCTGCCAGGAATAACCTTCTTCAGCTAGCTGGAGTAAGAATCAACTGTCCTTGAAGATTTTGCCAGGAATAACCTTCTTCAGCTAGCTGGAGTAAGAATCAACTGTCCTTGAATATTTTGCCAGGAATAACCTTCTTCAGCTAGCTGGAGTAAGAATCAACTGTCCTTGAAGATTCTGCCAGGAATAAACTTATCCAACTAGATGGAGTTGAGATGCATTGTCCTTGATGTTTCTATAAATAGCCTCCTCCTCCAACTAGCCGGAGTGAAGATGAGATGAGTAAGTTCTGAAATCGTTGTTAACAGGCTATTAAAGACACAAGTTACTACTGTTCTTGATTAGGGGCGAGGCCAACCCCTCTCCCCTCCCTTCTCCCAATTAACATGATCACTCGTTGCAGCTGTTAGAGGAGACTTCACACTGATTGTCGAGGTCTGACAGCGCGTGCAGGGGTTAGCAACAGGACCTTATGTCAACTTGGGAGACAGGATCTTTGGTTCTCAGAGCTCTAACGACGGCCGAGGTTCGGTTCTTGGATAGATGCATTCGTGGTGTTTTCCCACATTGTGATATTTATTGTAGTTCTCTCCCCCTCTCCCCCTCGTTAATGCTCACTAACCTTATCATCCCAATAACTAACATTTAGTTACCAGATCCTGTGGCCACATGGTATAACACGCTACTCTTGCAGTAGAATAGACTGTTGATGACAGGGTGATATAGGTTAGAATTTCGGTCGGATGTACTGAGGGCAATCTTTCAAAAATAGTTTTCCACTCTCCCTCCAGGCAAATGCGGGTACTCTTCCTCTAAATATAACCTTCCTTAACCCTAAACTATTAGTGTGATTGAATAAGCGTATAGCCCGAACAGGTAGTAATACGCGGTGCTAAAAAAGTAAGTTTATTGAAAACAGTATTGATGAGCGCGTGGATTAAACGTCAGGCTCATTTAGTCTGGTTTTTCTCAGTGTTGTGGTTAGTAGAACCCTGGTCGGTTGCAAAAAGGATAGATTTTTTTCCCGTGTGGTTTTCAAAATCATATTCCATGCAAATGCTTGTATATTTCTCTTTTAAAATTCTGCCTGACTCATACATGCCTGATTAGTGAGACTAATCGGCTATACCGGACGAGACAGGGTACATTAAAAATTATTGAACCATAAAATTATGTTTTCACAATAAAATAAAGGAGCAAATAGGTATGTTTATTTATCAATAATATATTTAACATACTCTACGCGTATAAAAATATCAGTCATGGACAGAGGAAAATAGCAAGGGAGACATTAATTCTATTTACCTGGCTAAGATCACAAATAATTTTAATAAAAACTCAATTCAAATTATATATAACTTTAATATATAATATCACATAGTAAGTGTCGAATGCATGGGTTACGTTTTAATACAAGGTTTATGGCTTCATATTTAAAGATGTACGCAACTAGACACATCAAAATACCCCTAAAATTTACAAATATAAAGTAGTACAGATAATGCCACTTACATTATTTATATCCTTGATTTTTTTTTGTTCCTTTAAAAAATTACTCCAAGTAACTACCTTAGGAACATAATATTCTTACATTTTATTGGCCCTCAGCGAATGTGCCCCCTAAACCCGCCCCCCTTTTTCACTTCTGAATGTAATTCTGGCTACAACCTGGAAATAACACACCCCTCCCCCCACAAACCCTCTAAAATAATTAAATTTATAGGTACACGATTAACAGTTATGGTTTAATAAATGTACCTATCTTTTATGAATAATAGATTATTTAAGTAGTTTTATACGTTTTAGTTATTGGTATATTTAATATTAGTGTGGCACACTTCTTTGGCTGTAAAGTTTAGGTCGAGGTTTTTCAACTGGTGGCCCAAGATACCTATTTTTGCGGCCCGCGAAGTTTCTTGGGAAAATGAGCTACTGTAGTAAAATTGATGTCTCTAGTCGAGAAATACAAAGTTTTTGTTTGACTGCGCGGGAAAAATCCATGAAATCTCCAACTGTTATCCATCTTTAGTATTTATTCCTTACATCTGCTGTATTATATTGATGTATCAAAGATATTTTAGTCCGAAAATTCGTTTAGTATTTAATTAATACTAGCCCAGATCCATCTCTGGTCAAATACAGTGTTTACAATGCACTATATCTTCTGGTATGGCCTAGAGCAAGTTGTAACTTTCATTGATCTGTCTTGGTCTCACTTATGGCTCTGACAAATATGAACGTGGCAGAAAGTTATGAACGATGCTAGTAATAACATTCAATATACAGCCAGTTCCTCTAGTGAATGGAGTGAAAGTGTCACTTGTAGGGTCAAATGGATGGTTTGGCAGACTGATGCGCAATAGTACCTTCTGGCTTAGTGAGGAAAGAAACGAGAAACTAACTTACCCCTTATTTCCCTAGTACGCGTCTTCAGTACTTCACAGGCTTTACAGGTGACGGTGGAACTGTTGAAGATCCAACCAACCTTCGGGTTGAGTACTATACATACATAATTATGTAATTAAACATGTTTAAATTACCACTTCTCATTTCATTCATAATTAAATACCTGTTTTATGTCTTACATAGCTTGACAAAAATGATCCAATTATGATGCGGACCTGCTCCAAGACTCGTGGATTCATTTGTGTCCCTGGGACGCTTCTAAGTTGGAAACCTCTGCGTTACTCTTGCAATATACTGGACTGCTGTTGAAGGGGAAGTTAAGGAGTGAATCACGGTTGGGTTTACTTTCTCCACACAAATGCGGGTACAATTCCTTTTAATTCGACTTTCCTTATCCCTAGTGCGTTATTATAGTTATTAATAGTTAAGTGTAAAACCCGAACATGTAGTAAGACTCGATGCTAAAAAAAAGGACAAATATTGTCACTTACATTATTTAAATCGCTGCTTTACGTTACTATAAAAAAATAATCCAAATACATTCTAGATTCATTTGATGGTCGAAAATGTTCTTGGTCTTCAACAGTTAGGAATTTCACTCTGTATACATCCTTTATTGTACTCCCACACCACCTTACTTTTAAAAAAATCTGTATTTGTCATTAACAGCTATTCATTCATATTTAATTTATTACTAGATGAACATACCCGACTTAAATATTGGTTTATTTTATATTAGTGTGAAATACACGATTATCTAGGGCGGGTAGTATGACGCAGAACATGGTTGGTAATGTTCTATGGAAGTTAAGACTTTGTTAGCTAGCAGTAAAGTGTTCTCGAGACCAAGTCGAATATGAGTCACTCGAGGCTCTGATTAGTATGTCTAGTGGGCCGTAATATCGCTTTAATCAACATATGACACTCAGATGCGTGAAGGTGGACGGTTACATTTTTTTACTTCATTGCTCAAAACATTTTTGAAGCAATTAAGCAGAGTTGGGTCGAATCCATTATTTTTACAAATCTTAAGGCCGTTGTTACACTATATGTTGTTTTTTTTACCGGCCCGGTTTGGTGAAGTAGAGTTTTCCAAATTGAAAACTAGTTGTGCTCTTGAGGCTGAAGGATTATTGAAAGAACCAGTAGTAGGTAAATATTGGGTTCATCCTCTCTACACCGAACAAGAGTCAAGAGAATAGTTTATTACATATTACGGTAATAATCGGTAACATGAAAGATTTTATTTTTTAGTATTACCACATGTAAACAAATTTATTTGATGAATTGTTCAACATAATGCGCCCGCACATAACCAAACAGAAGACAACATTTAGGAGTTCAATAAGTTCAGAGGAAAGATTAAGCATTACATTATTTGTCGATATCGAACAGGAGCAAGGAACGAACCGTCATGACTGCACCGTGTGACCACCTGCTCTTGAATGAATGTGTCATTGCAGCTCTCCGGTTGTCCGGCTATCCCGCCACGCCACGGCACTATGCGGTGGCTTCCGGTGAGTACAGCAGCACCGGAGTAGGGTAACAACTCCATTTAAAACAACATGTAAGGCCCCGTTCCATCTAGGCAAATTGAATCGAGTCGACTCGACTCGAAGCGCGGCAGCCAGAAAAGTATTCTTTTCCGCGTATTTAAACGGACCCGATCACACCTAGACGAATCGAATCAAACCGAAGTAAAGGAAAAATAATTCTTCGCAGAGAATACTGTCTTCGATTCGATAACTACACCAAGCGAATGTTGGGTCATCTGTTGTTGTTTTTTCGGGAAAGTTCGATTACATTCGGTAGATCAGTGTGTAGGTGTTCTCGCCAAGAGAGAATGTGAAAATATTGGTTAGCTCGTGTTTAAGGTGAAGTTGTAATGCAACTAATTACTTTAGTTCGGGCTTAAGATTCATTTACGATAGAAATAATAAAAACTACAGCAATGTTAACATGAGAAAGGTTGCATTGGAGGAAATCAATAATAAATTTAGAAAATAGCACCAAAGATTACTTGAACTCATTTGAATCTTATAGTTTGTGAAGCCTATAAGCTTTTATTCATATTTTGTTTGGTTGGTTTTTAAGTTTTCCCTGAGATTGTAGTGAGCTGAACCACCAATTCACAGAATAAGAGCTCTAAAACTAGTTCAAAATACAAATTTTGTTAAATATTAGTTTTTTAAAATTTAGAATTTGATTATCTCTCGTATTTATATATACATATATATTTATATATATGTTTATATACATATACATTTTTATATATACAGCAAATGCACGTATATATTTATAAAGATAAATAAAAGAGCTTAGAAAATCTAAATTATAAATAACTTATTAATTTTTGAAACACATTAAGGTTAATAACGAGTGATTAATATAATATTGTAAGGAACTAATTAATTAATTGTAATAAATTGATTAGAAAAGCAAAATTAAAATTAAACCTTTTAAAAATTGTAATATAGCTTTTTAATCATTGATTGATTAGTCACAATATTATATCAAAGACTCAAACTAGGATTAGCTGCGCTATTATTTTAGATGTTAAAATTTTAAAAAAAAGTAGTCATAGGTATGGTCTTGAAGTTAAAAAAAAATTCTGTGGTATTTTAGTATTTTTATATGCCAGTCTTAAATTATTTTGTCCTTTATACTGTATAGTTGCATACATCGTTTGGCCTGGATTTAAATACAAAGGAAACTCCATTCCTTCCAAATATTGTTAAAATGTGTCCATGCATTTGTACGTAATTACCAAACAAACAGGCAGACGAGATGTCAAACAGCCGAGCTAAAACCTTCACTTCAATCGACAAATAAATTCATTAACTAAAGTTCCGTTTTAACTGACTGTACTTCTATAACTTTTTCTAAAAAAAAAAAAAAGGTCAAGTTATTCAAATAACCCTAAGCATCTCCTTTATAAGTCTGTCTCAATATCCTTAGAGGAATTTCCAGATGACTAATGGGCAATCAATAGCTTGATAATTAAAAGTCGAGGTCGGGGGTGCAAGTTAAGGGTTGAAGACGAGGGTTGAAGCTCAGTTTCTGAGGTCGAAACACTCTTCCCTTCCTCCCTGTTGGATATTAGCTTTTAATTAATGAACTAAGCGGGCCAGGCAGGCAGCAACCAAGGGGCCCGAGGCGAGCTTATACATCTCAACCCTTCCTTGTCTCCGACTTGTTTTAGAAGCGGGTGTGAGGAGGTTGGTGAGGGTAACAAGGCGATAAAACCACCCCCCTGAGGCTAATTGTCTCTATACACTGCAGCCCTGACAAGTGTTACTCTTAACTATGATGAGTGTGATGATTATACCTATAGGAGAACACCGGTTCAAATGATTTAAATAATCTCTACATCTTTCAAATGACAACTATATCTGTGAGCAGCTAACTATGGTAGGGATTATTTGAATCAACAGCCAATGGTGTTAGCTATAAACTGGATGACTAGGTAATTTATGTTAACTATAATCTGGACAACCAGATAATAGTGTTAGCTATAAACTAGAGGACTAGATAATTATGTTAGCTATAAACTGGATGACTAGGTAATGATGTTAGCTATAATCTTTATAACCAGATAATAGTGTTAGCTATAAACTAGAGGACTAGATAATTATGTTAGCTATAAACTGGATGACTAGATAATGATGTTAGCTATAAACTGGACAACCAGATAATGATGTTAGCTAGAATCTTTATAACCAGATAATGGTGTTAGCTATAAACTAGATGACTAGGTAATTATGTTAGCTATAAACTGAACAACCAGATAATGGTGTTAGCTGTAAACTAGATGACTAGATAATTATGTTAACTATAAACTGGATGACTAGAAAATGATGTTAGCTATAAACTGGACAACCAGATAATGATGTTAGCTATAATCTTTATAACCAGATAATGGTGTTAGATATAAACTAGATGACTAGATAATTATGTTAGCTATAAACTGGATGACTATATAATGATGTTAGCTATAAACTGGATGACTAGATAATGATGTTAGCTATAATATTTATAACTATATAATGGTGTTAGCTATAAACTATATGACTAGATAATTATGTTAGTTATAAACTTGATGACTAGATAATGATGTTAGCTATAATATGGATACCAGATAATTATTTTAACTATGATCTGAATGACCAGCTTATGATGTTAATTATAATCTGAATGGCCAGATAATGATGTTAATTATAATCTGAATGACCCAATAATGATGTTAATTATAATCCGAATGACCAGATTATGGTGTTAATTTTAATCTGAATTACCATTATCTGAATTACTATTATCTTAATAACAATACAATGATTAACTCGTCTAAGAGTACATAAACAGAGTTATCTGATTGGCCTGATGGTGACAATGATAGGACGGGCTGCAAGATAACAATATAATTATCTTGATGAGCAAACAGTTTCCATTTTCAAGAGCAGTTCCTTGAAATGTTACCAAGTAAATCAATTTTAAATCAAAGTTTTGCTGTCCGAGATATTAAGGGGTACTGTTTCAACCCTCGCTCCAGTGCTATGTGAAGAACGGGGTGTGAGGGTGGAAGTGTTGTCTCTGATAGACTTGTTGCCGGCCGCTGATTACCCTCCCCCTTTCACTTTCCACTTCAGGCCCTCATTCCCTGAGTCTGCGTATGATGAAGTACGCTCATTACCCCCGGGTGTTAATTGCGGCCAATTGCCGCCCGCTATATCGCGCTATTACCCGTCTTGAAAACATACGCTTCTTTCTCTCCTTTCTACTAGGTCGGCCCAATTTTGAGCAGTTGATGATGGGGTTAAGATGAGCGGAGTGGAGATGCGAGTTAAGAACAGTATTTTGCCAGTTTTTATAACCTAAAAACTTTTATTTTTTCAAAAATAAAGTATCCTTCTAGAAGATACGTTCATTTGTTTTATACACGTGGTAATAGTGTTCAAATATTGGTCATAAGCAGGGCCCGGATTTTGATGAAATATCCTGTTTTTCGTCACATACAGACGTTGTTCATAAATACATAAACTCCCCTTGTTGTAAGAATGGAATTTTATACGTACAATTTTTGGTCATTTTTAGAAATTTGAGTCGTTTTAATGTATTTTTGAGTTATTTAAAGGTATTTATGTTGAATAGTTATATTTTTAAATACCATACTAACAATATGTTATAAATGCATATTTTTTCCAACACACAGTTCTAATGATAAGATAATGTAGGTCATGAACCTTGTATCCTCTTTGCTTGTTTGGTTGTAAAACACACATTCCTGGTGAGATTGCAACTAGACTGGAGAGGGTTGCTTTGGAAGGGGTAGCTATTACTTCTCAAGCAGATATTTATAGATCAATATAATATTTAGCAGAATGCAAGAGTTTAGTTGCTAAGGGCTTTTCATCGTATGGATATATTTTTAGTTTACATTTATAAAGTGCGTGTTTGATCTAGTTGTGTGCATTTATTACGAGTTTTGGTTCATATTTTTAGGTATTTTTTATAATCTGAATTAGCTTATTCAGATTTTTAGTTCCTTGTTTTTATTATTTTTAATGTTATAAAAATCCGGGCCCTGATCATAATCATCGTGGAATTTGAACAAAAACTTTTTAAATGAAGAGAAACCTCTTGCTCATTTTGTTGTTTTTTCTATCATAGTGTCTTACCACCTGTTAAGGTCATACACATATATGATAATTACTCTAATAGGGTAGGGGAGGAAGTAAGTGTTTTATAAGTAATCTCCCACTTTTACTTGAAAGGAGAGTGGAAAACAATTTTGGAAAACTATCTCTTTAAGCCTGACCGGGATTCTAACCCCAATCTCCCCACCATAAGAAGGTCAGTCTAATACAAAAGTGACGCCCTAGACTATTCGGACACTGCAGAGGGTTAAAAAAATGTATTGTTTAAATGCTAATATGCTCTTGACAGATATTCGAGAATTGTTGACCATATGTAGAAAATTAAACTAAATGTATCTACTGAAGCAATATTTTACTATTTTTTGTAAAAAAAACTATATTTTTAATGGAACTATATTTTATTGATCAAAACTCGCGCTCCCCTAACATCCATCTTAACGAGCAGCTTAAGTTCCAACATTATATTTTCAAGATTTATTGAAATTTTTTTTTTATCTAGAATTAAATAAATCAAAATGACAAAAAAAATTTTTTTTTTAATAGAATTATAAATAAAATACTTTCAAAATACTATTAAAAAGAAACATCGTTTAATGTGTTTTGTGAAAAAATATTTATTCTAAAACTTCTGATCAGTACCGTCATGATACTAAGAGCTTGGTTTTTTATTGCAAAGTTGGTAAAAAAAATTGATCATAATTTGGTTAGTTAATAAACTTTACCTAATTAATAGTCAATATGTGCTTTGCAAGATTTTCTGTACTATAAAATCCAATTCATAAAATTGTTTAAAAAAACATATGATCAAGTTTTGTCATTAATGTAGATTAATGTTGTAATAATACCGAAAAGGGTGACACATACTGTTACAAAAGTTAATCAATGGAAAATATATTTGTATATTTGAAAGTGGAAAAAAAAGTAGCACTTTTTGTATCAAACATATGTAGCGAGCGTAACTTTACACATTTTTTTTTATCAAGCAGAGTTCTTTAACTTTGTTTTATTTTTGTTCAAAATAAGTTTTATAATACATATATAGGTGACCTGGTGGTAGGGGTAAGGTGTCAAACTTCTGTGCTGGGGGTCCGGGGTTCAATCCTCGGTCCCGGCACAGATTTATCTGATTATCAAACCCTTCCTTCATCTCTGACAAGACGTTTATTAATCACATCTTGTGAATGTGAGGAATGCCAGGCCTCCACCGTGGTTCGGATCCCATGTTAAACTGTAGTTCCTCCATTTCATCTCACAATCACCCTACCATTACACATTAGCGTAAGTGCGTATAACCCGAACGGAGTGCTAATAGTAATAATAATAATAATAATAATAATAATAATAATATGTATTATAACACAATACATATTAAATAAACGTCACAAAATTAACTGATACATTCACACCGAGTAGTACAGATTCGTTAAAAAAGAGAGGAGGCGAGTAAACGAGAGGAATTTTTTTTTGTCTCACAGCTTAAGAACAAAAAAAAATTCCCCACAAAAATTGGAATTTAAAAAATTTCAAATGTAAAAAAAAACATAAACGCTTGACTTATACCCCGAATTAATCTGGGTGAGCGAGCCTGCAATTAAAGAAATAAAGCGCCCCTTTCCTCTTATCTTAGAATAAGAAAGAAAAAAAAACCAAACAGACGAAATTAGCGAGGATGGAGGAATGGATGCAATTAGCACAGAATTATGAAGTGGAATCCGCCTTGCTTTCCCGCAGACATTCTTTCTTCAAGACATTTTAATACCAGGACACGTACACTTCCATTCTTTTATTATTTCCTTCTTTAAATATAGCTTTAATTATTTCTACCATTTACAAAAGGTTCCTTAAATTAACAAGTTAAGAAGTTTTATTTTCGTTTTGAAAAAAAAAGAAAAAAAAAACTAAGCCGAGGACTTTGTTATGTTTTACTTTATTACATTTCCTATATTTCATTTTCTTTACAAATTTATTTCTTAAAATTGTGAAAAAAAAATAATTAGTTTCGTTAGACCTTTTAATTAAGTGACATTCTATCTAGACAGTTAAAAACAATCTTCGCATAATTCTTTCTGAGCTCGTCAAGTGTTTTGTCTACGTTTATTCATATCTGATATATTAAAATAAACTCATTATTATTAATTATCTCGTTGAACGTCCAGAATATTAACTATCTGTTGATATGAAACTATCCCACAACAGCGTGGAGAGAGTATAGGAAAACTACTACCTCCTGTGAATTCAACCAAGATCCAAACCTCAAACTCCTTGCCATCGGCAATATATTAAATTTGGGGGTACTTGACTCTGATGCAGGGGTTTCGATCTTGGGTGGATGCAATGAATGCATGTATTGTATTCTTAAAACAAAATAAAACAAAGCTTAACTACACCCTGATGTTTCTTTTAATAAAGAACTACAGTTTATTTTAGAAATGAGATACTGTAGTCGTACATAATGAGCTCATAGGAATTGACCAAAACAGACGAAGGATTATTCATATTCCTGTCCTAAAGAAACGACGTTCGCCTTCAGGTGTTATGGTCTTAAAGAACGAAACGAGGCTCACCTGCAGGTGTTACTGTCTCAAATAAATGAGAATGAAAATATGCTCACCTGCAGGTGTTAGTGTCTTAAAATGAGACTAAGAACACCTGCAGGTGTTATTGCCCTAAATAAATATACTACGCTCACATGCAGATAATATTGTTCTAAAGAAAGACACGAGATTCATCTACACGTGTTATTGTCCTTAAGAAAGAGACTACGCTCACCTGCAGATGTTTTCCTAAAGGAGGAGACTATGCTCACCTGCAGGTGTTATTATCCTAAAGAGAGAGACAACTTTCACCTGTATGTATTGTAAACTTTAATTAATCCGTATATCATAAATAACCGGTGAAGTTAATTCTGGTAAAATGTACAAACTCGTGATTGAGTAAAGGTACGGATGTGTCATTGTATTTCTCAGTTTTTTTCTAAGAAAGAACTCTGGCTTTGTGTTCATTCGTGTCCACAACATTCTGAGTATTGTATATTACACAATTATTTGGTGTTTATTGTGTACATACAATCTGTGTTTTAAAACTCAGTGAACATATTATCATGCGAGTCAATTAAAATGCAAATCTTTTTCTTAGGGTGTGTCTGGTCACACCCCGCACACCCCTTACGTACGCCTATGGTTTACAGATATTGTCCGGTAGTCATATAATGAATCTTATATGAAAAATAAAATAACCTCCTGGATCTACTTTAGCTATGCATACGTCAAGCTATGTTCTCTGCAGCTCTCACTTTTGACATGACTTATTAATAAATACAAATCTAAATATAATGTAGTAAAGTTTTATTATTTTTGGGGGCCTACTCGCCCTCTTCAGTGGCTAAACGTTTTAAGGCGTCACTCTCGTGTTGTACTGGCCTGCTGATGATGGGTGGATCGGGGTTCGAATCCCGGTCGGGTATATCTAGGGTGGTTTTTCCTAAAATGTTTTCCCACTCCTCTTCCACGCAAATATGGGTACATTATCTCTAAAATGTTTACTTCCTCATCCCTACCCCATTATAGTAATTATAATATGTGCGTATAACCTGAACAGGTAGTAATACGGGGTACCCGTCATTTGGCCTAAAGTCATTTGGCCTAAAGTCATTTGGCCTAAAGTGTAGGCCAAATACCTTTAGGCCAAATGCCTTTAGGCCAAATGCCTTTTAGGCCAAATGCCTTTAGGCCAAATGACTTTAGGCCAAATGCCTTTTAGGCCAAA